>MINK01172494.1:0-28545 GCA_001735545.1 Phormia regina
CACATAAAAAGTGCAAAAATTAATTAATTTTCTTAAATACAAAATAAATACATTAAATTGTTTTGATTTCACCCAAATCATATTTAAAAAAAGACATGTTATTTTTCCATTTTGGTGATTTTGGCCAAAGTGGTTATTGAAACCGTAGTGCATTGTTCAGCCGGCTAACAGCCGATTTTGAACCGCCGCCGTTAAAATCGTTCAGCGCAGGTTCGTTCTGGGAAGAAGCTGCAACTTTTGACATTTATCAATAATTTTTTTTTACTCTATATATTTTGTTGTTTTCCTTTATTAGTGAGTTGTATGGATGAAAAATACGTAAATTTGTGGATATCATATTTGAAAATTAATTTTTATAGTTTACAATTTAAAAAAAAAACATTGTATATATTCATCTAATTATGTTATGGCTTCAAGTAGCAGTGACGAAAGTTCAAAAGCCCCTGAAAACTTTCAAGTTTCTAGTACCTCGAATGATGAAGATGATGACGATGTTGTAGAAATAAAAGGCAAATCCTCTAATAGATTGAAAAGAAAATTAAAATCGAACAGTGGAGAATTGGATAGTGCTACGGCACCATCCTTAAAATGTTTAATTTGTTTAACACAACAATATAGATTTCACTGCCGGGATTGTGTTAAATCCGGATACATAACACGCAAGGGTCAACCCCATGGCGAATGGTGAGTAATTCTCTTCAAGAAGGGAAAAACATGAATATAGTGATTTTGTTTATTTAGTTTATCGGAAAAGCAACAAAAATATTTAAATATACAAGCGGGACTAAAAGTCTTTAGTCAGCGCTATGAACGTTTAATAAAAGAAAAACGATCAAGTGAGAATCTTTTGTTTGAAATCAAACGTCATCGTGAACAAGTAGATTTGTTGCAAAAGCTAATAGCCAAGAAGAAGACTAATTTGCAGACACTTACGGAACAACGAAATGAATTATATAAAGCCAATGCAGATAAACGTAAAACATTGCCAAAATATCCCATTAAAGTTAAAGAGCTGGAAGATTATGTTTTGGATCGCATAGAAAAAATTGGAAAATTACGTGAACGCCATTATATGCTCTTAGACAAACTAAAAGATGTTACTAGACGTGGCATAAGACAGCTGGTAGAATATATATTTCCTATTTCGGAAATTGTGCTCAAGGATGAACGTCCACCAAACAAACCAAAGTCACCCACATCCCCCTCGGAAGATACGGAAACTATAGCTGCTTTGGCCGATGCTAAGAATACATCGTATATACGTGGTAAATGGATTTTTCATGGCAGTGGCATAAGTGAGATGCAATATCGTATTGTGGCACCCTCACTGCCAGCAAATGGTGATTATTCTGCGTACCTGGATTGGTTGAAAGACAACAAAGACGATGTACCCAAGGCGACATCGAACGAAATTGTACCCAGTCGTGTTAATGGTTTTCGTATTGTGGGCGCTTTAACGTATACAACACAATTATTGCAATTGATTTGTTACTATTTAAATGTGAGATTACCTTATAAAGTAGTTTATGGGTAAGTTGTTTACTCACTTTTCATAAAAAATTAAATAATACATATAAATAAATCTTGAGTTTTTTACTTTTCTTTAAACAGAGATTTTTGTAAAAAATTAAATGAGGAACAATTTTTACGTAAAGTATCTAGGCTTAATTCAAATATTATGTATTTAGCCTATACACAACAGGTAAAATTGCGTTCTCTAAATGAAAATCATACATTAGAAAATATGCTTATAATATTGGATCCAGAAAAGAGTGATTTGGGACGTCATGGTTTTCAAGAGGTGTCAAATGCTCCCTTAATGAAGTCAGTAGATTCACTACTTATTGGCATTGAAACAGCCACAGAATCGGAATCAGAAGGTTGTACAATTTTTATTTTTTAGCTACTTCTTATTATTAAATTTTGTTATTTTTAGATGAAAATTCTTTGCGTCTGGATTGGGAAGCGGTGCCTAGCTTACCAACCCAACATGAACTTATCAATACAAATCTTATGCCCACAGCACCAGGGTCGCAACAACAATCCACCATTGGCGAGGGTCTAATGACATCGGCGGCCAATCGTTTAACATCTATATTGCGTTGGATCAAGTAAAATCCAATTGTTTTATAATTATTTTCGCTTTCCTTTTTTCATTTTTTGCCTTTGCACTCTCAACACACAAAAAATGAAAATATTCTTACTTGACTGTGATGTTTTTTTTAATTTCAAACGATAACTAAAAAACTGGTACCGAAACACAATCATTCATAACTATTGTATATATATGTTTTTTTATTTTAAATATTTACTGGAACTTTTTTTTAAAGAAATCTTTATATACAATTTTTATTTTAAAGAATTTATTATTGTTTCTGAAATTGCATGCTTAAATAATAGGCATATTTTTAAATACTACTCTCACATAATAAAATATAATATTGAATACCAACTTGAAAACATGGATTTTAAGTCCTTTGGTAAAGGAATCATTCATGTATTCATTCATTAAATTATTAAAATTATTTTATTAAATATTTTTTTATAAAGTTTAACAAATAATTGCAACTTACTTTTCGGTAAGAATGTATTTAAGTGTACATATATACTTACATTATACAAAAAATAAAAAATAAATTTGTCTTACATTATAAATAACATAAATTAAAATTTATAAACAAATTTTTATTTTTAAATATGCAAAATTTAATTCTAACGTATTACAGTAGTTTTTTTTTAACAATGATCATTACACATTTTCTATGTATGCACTTTCTATATTTTGCAGAAATTTTATTGATTTATGAACAAATGCTTTAATACGATGTTATTAGAAAATTTTTTGCATTATTTAATTGATAAAAACAAACAAAATAAATAAATAAATATAAATCAATCAATTTAATGGTAAATGTAGACTAACCAGATTAAAATTATATTTAAAATAAAAATCAAATACCAACAAGTTATAAGTAAATGAATTTTTAATTTTAAAACAAATAAATTATAAATAATATTTTATAAATAATAAATTAAATGTGTTTTTACTTTAATAATTTTATTAACTTATAATTTCAAAAAGTACGTGCTAAACTTATTAAAAAATAGTAGAAGCATAACATCGATGATTATTTCAAATTTGGATTAAAATTACATCTAAATTCATTTTTTAATATTAATTTTGGCTTTCTACATAAAAGTAAATAAGTTATACCATTCGCCTTAGTTTCGTTTTCAATTTGGTACTTTTTAACAATATGGGTACTTCCGTTTATTTAATTTTAGTTTGTAACTCACAGAAGAAATCTTCAAGGTTTTAATTACTAGCTGTGTTATGTTGCTCCCATTGAGTGCTAACGTCCATTGTTAGCAAAAATCGAAACTAACCCGATTTGGGAACACTTTATACTTATTTGTAAGTTGTATCACGAAATTTGCTAATTTTTCTGTAGAAAATTAAAAATTTACAAATTTTTTATTTTAATTTTATTTTTATATGAGCACTTTTATCGACGTTAAAGTTAACATGTATAATTAATTCTACACGTTAGCTCCTAACGTATATCAATTTAAATTTTATATGAAATTTACTATAAACGTAGGCAACAAAACACAGCAACTATAATTGTATCTTGGACTAATTCGTACATTTTTAATGATTTATACATTTTTCTGCATATTTTCAGTTATTCGATTTTTTTTAAGATTTTTGCAAATTTGTATTTTTTATAATAATGTTTTTTTTCACATATATATTTATTGTTAAACTGATACGAAAACTCGTTGAAGGTTTTCTTTCCCATTTGGTTCATTTTTGATTTGTTTTGGAACAGGTTTCTCAAAATTAACTATAAAAAATTTAATTTTTTAATTTACAGTTTAGTTTGGATTTTTTAAGGTGATTATATAAACAAATCCTTTATAAACAAAATCGAAAATGTATCTTCTTCTGATTTTTTTTTTTTAATTAATAATTAGTAAAAAATAATTTATTTTTTAATTCAATACTTTTTTTAATTGTTACAAATTTCTTCATCAAAACATACCTTTTATAAAGCAACGAAAACAACTAAAGCTTATGGTGAACTTTTTTAACTTTACTTTAGTGAAACCAATATTTATTTTCTTTTCTCCCAATATGTTTTTAATATTTAATACTGATTAACAATACATACCATTAAATTAAAATAATTCCCGATGTGTGAATTTGTTATAATTTTCTTTAAATTAATATCCTTTAATCGTAAATAATTATTAAATCTACTTATTAAATAGTTTACAATTTAAATAATAGTACAAATAGTATATTATTGATAAGAAATCAGTGACTTTATTTAAGTTGTTTTTCATGGTTATTTTTTTAAAGAAAAAAAATTAAATGATAATAACATATTTCTTAATAAACAAAAATTTAAGTAATTTTTTTATACTGATTAAAATTAAATTCAAAAAGAAAGAAAACACATTACAAGAAAAAAAAAATAATTGAAAATTCTATAACAAAAAATTTAAACAAAAATCATAAGGAAACTTTTACACTGATTTTATAATTTCAGAATATTTTATAAGCATCAATAAAAATCATGCACAAAGTACGAGGACATATTTTATTCAAACAATTTACAAAAAGATTAGTATTATTTCTGTACGTGCTGGTGTTTGGGGGAGAGATGGTTGTACGACGTCTGTGACGGTGATTTTGAACGACGTTCATACCTTGAGGGCGGTGAAGGTGAATTGGAGATATGGAACGAATTTGGTGTCAAAAATCCTATGTTGTTTGAGGGTGACATATTTAATGGCGAAGATGATGAGGGGGAATGAGATGGTAAAAGAGCTTTCATATTTACACCAATAGGAGATGTCGATGAAGAAGGAGGTGGTGGAGGAGGTGTTAAAAATAAAGGCAGTGTTGCTAAATTATTAAAATTTAAATTATCAGTATTGGATGGTAATTGGGTTGATTGTGTTGTTGACGTTGAAAATTGGGGTATACCGACTGCATTAGCCACAATAGTTGGCAGTGACATAGTTGACTTGGTTCCGGTGGTATTTGTTGTTGAGGTATTACCACACATAGACGATAATACTAAGGCCGCTGCTACTGTTTGTTCATGATTATAATATGAAGATGTTGCCATAGAAGTTGATATTGGCAATTTAGTTAAAAAACCACTCGTTGAGAGATTAAGTAAAGGTGTTGAGGGTCATTGATTCGAACCCGGACCCTGTGACATTTGGGTTGAAGAGGATGACTGTTTCTGCTGTTGTTGAGTAGTCGATGTTAAAATTGGCTTAATTTGTAAGTCCTGCATTAAATTAAATAAAAATATGTAAAACAATAATCGATTTCACTATATAAGTTGTATTCTTTAACTTACATCACCCAGTTCCATAAGGGTGTTAACCATTTTATTTACATCCATTCCTGGTACTTTTGTCAACACTGCGCTGACTCCTCCCTTTTTTCGATTGTTATTATTATTGTTGTTGTTATTATTATTATGATAATGATGAGAACTAGATATTGTTGAAGTCTTTTCATTATTCGAATAATTGGAATTTGGTGTTGAACTACGATTATTAGTTTTTTGCTTTTTATTTTGCTGTTTAGCTGGAAAAACACCAACAATTTCAATTTCCGAATCGCCACTGCTTTCACGTCGTGAGCTACTATGAGTAACAGTTAATGATGAAGCTGCCGCCGCATTGGCAGCTGATTGTATTTGTATCGATGTTTGTAATATATCTCCCACACTTTTATAGTTATCGAGATCAATGACATGTGTACTAGTGGAATGTTTTGAAGGCTGTGTAACATTTGTTATAGTTGTCGAAGATGTTGTCACAGATCCCTCTGTTGGTGACATTATGTGATTGATGCTGTGATCAGTTCTTTTGGTTGGTGATGCTAAATCAACCGATATTGTAGGTGGTACATTTCTGTTACTATTATTATTATTTGATTTTGTTTGGTCTCCATTTAGTTTTGCCGCTTTAGATTTTGTTGGTTTACTGCGATTGGTATCTGCATTTTTTCGTTTAAGGCTTGATGAAGCACTACTACTGGCAACAGAATCCGTATCCGAGTTGGCATTGGAACGTGAAGCAAATTCTTCAAATTGTTTCATGTATGAGACAGATTGAGTAGTTGTACCTGTTGCGGTATTTGTAACTGTAGCAGCTAATGAGGATACATTTGATATTTGTATTGATGCTAGTGGATTGGTGGTCGTCACATTGGGATTAGGTGATGATTGTCCTGATGTTGTGGCTGACGCAGCCTTTTTCTTTTCTTTAGCCTTTTTAGCTGCCGTTTTACGTTTTTCTATTTCTTTTTGTAATTCTTCATAACGCATCCAACCTTTAGGCCAAATATCTACAACTTTTTCACGCATATAGTTGGTAATGAATTCTTCTAGAGTTTCTTTGCGTGTACCCAAAACAGGATAAGAGGTCCAACGCACTTGATAAACATCATACAGAAGATTTCTAAGATAAACACAATGATTTAAAATCAATTAAGGACATAAAAATAACAAAACAATACCTTAGATTTGTGTTCCAAGGGAATTTTTTCTTTGGCATTTTGGGAGGTTGATCTGGATTTGCCGCTCTAAAATTATATATATAGAAAAATGTAAAAAAAATAACGTAAAGCTCTATGTCAAGAAAAACTCACAGCAATTCAGAGTATCTTCGCAGCTCCGCTTCATAGCTGGCTATAACTGCTGGCATAGTTTCCGTTATAGCCTTATGAAGTTTATTAAAGGTCCGTTTACTTTTTAGCTTTTCTTCCTTAATACGTAACTGTTTTGTTTTCCTTAAGAAAAAGTATTTCGGTAAGGATAATTGAAACTCCAAATGAGCAAACACCATATTTCGTTGAGCCTTATCCATGCACAGCAAAGAGTCATCAATTCTAAACGTATTAATTAAATTAAAATTGATTTTAGAAAATATTAAATGAAAGTATACTTAAGAAAATTTTCTGCCAATTTTGAATCAAATAAAAACTTTTTCCCAATCAAATTCTGTGACTTGACACCATCTCTAAATTCAATTATACTGCTTAATACATCCGGCTCCATTTCGGGTAGATTAGTATCGCTTGTTCGCAATTCTAAAAGAGAAGAAATAAAGTTAAACGTGTGATATCTTAAAAACAAACAACATACTTTCATTTCCTTGATCTTCTGTGCCAGATGCTTGCTTTTTCTCTTTTACTGCTGTTGTGCTGCTTTCATTTGAATCACTGTTATCATCGGATTCGTCCTCTTCATCATCATCTTCCGAATCGTCGCTGGATGAGTCATCATCCTCCTCATCCTCAGCTGATGACTTACCTTTAGTATCTCCATTTGATGATGAGGTTTGTGATTTTAAGAAATTATCTCTTTGAGCCTTCAGCATATCTTTCACTGTAGTTGTTTTTTCTATTTTCTTTACATTGCGTTCAACGTCAGAGGCTCTTTCTTCTGCAGGTGTTTTTGGCGAACTTGAGGCTGAACATGAGATACCACTTGTAAGATTTTTCTCTTTATTTTTCTTAGGCACAGCACCATTTTCTGCGGCCAAAGCTTTCTTTTTAGCAGGATTAGTTGTTGATTTAGATTTCTTATCATTCGTGCTGCCCGATGATTTTGATTTACTAGTCTCCACGGATGATTCTTCCCCAGACTCATCATCATCATCCTCCGAATCATCCTCATCATCTTCATCATCATCATCATCCTCCGAAGATGAAGACTCTTCTGATGATGATGAAATAACACGCTTTTTTGGACGATTTGGCATTTTGATAATCTCATCAGTTTTTGTTGTGTAAGACTCGGTGTGCAACTTTTTAAATTCTAAAGCTCCGCAATTTATATAGAAACCTCCTTGTATAGTTTCAACTTCATCGGGTATCAGTTCATCATACTAAAAATCAAGACCATTACAATGTAGTTTTATTTTTTTTTTACTTTTTATTTAATTTTCATTACCGCTTCTGTATTGTCGATAAATGAATCTGATTCATCATAACCCATTCCAATATCGACTTCATCTCTTTTATTTTTACCACGCCCACTGCTATACGCATTGCCATATTTCTTTTCCAGTTCCTTGGCAATACGCGCTACATCGTCATCGTTATCCTCAAAAGGATCAGAGAATCCATTTGATTTTTGTTTTAATTTTTTAAGCTTTTTCTACGAATTAAATTAAATTGAATAACCTTCGTTAAGCACGAAATATTTTTTTAAGATGTAAAATAAATATTGGTAAATATTGAAAAAGTTCAAAGGAATAACAAAATTTATATACATATATTCATTTAAATAATTTATGTTTTAATAAATAAATAAATAAATTTTACAAAATTAATTATTTAAATTAGTTCTGTAATTAAATTTAAGTCAATACATTTTACAGCTGACATAAAATGTCCATAAATATCATTTATGAAATAATTCTAATAAAGGAATATTGAATATATAAATAAAAAAATATAAAATATTTTTAGCTAAATATTGTAGTATTTTTGAATTTTAAGATGAGAGATTCATGCTCTCCAAAGTTTTTCCAATGCGGTAATAAATGTTTTTAAAATTGATAAGTTTTATTTCAATATTCCAAATTATTTGCATTATAAAAAATTTAGAATAAGTAAAATATATCAATATAATATAATTTTTCAAATTATCTTTTAAAAATAAACAAAATTTTTAAATTCAATAAATTTTCGTATGAGTTTTGAACATTAATGTCTGTTATTTTGGGCCTCCCTAATATGTATAAATCATGAAGATAGTATGTGATATTATTTTAAATAATATCAATTTTATTTAGATTACAAACAATTAAAAAACAAACAAAAAAATAAAAATAATATGAAACTTACTTTTTCCAAATGCAACAATTTGGCATAATTAAATTCTGGATATTTATTTGAGTCTGTTTGAAAGAGTTCAACATTTATACGTATCGTTTTTGTAGAACTTTTCGTTCCAACTGAAGCAGAACCTGAGCCAGTGCCAGACTTTTCTGATTGGGCTAAGAAATCGGCACCGAAACGTAAAGTACCCGACGTACCAGCCGTCATTAAGGAGGAGCTGACCGTACTACTAATAGTAGTTAGCGTTACACGTTTTGCCTCTGTCATAATATTTAATTATGTACTTGTATTTTGTAATAATATTTATTTCGTGGACCACTCTACTTCTACTAATCAAAACATAAACATTGTTTACTCTCCGTCTTCCTCTCGTAAAAGCAAACAACTTTTTTTTCTTTTTTGCTTTTCTTTCAATTACACGTTTTTTCTTTATAACTTAGTTTCGTGAGGTCAGAGCACCCTCTTGTTTTACAAATTCTCTTTTAACACAATTTTTTTAACATAAAAAAATATTTTTACAAAATAAAAACAATTTTCCTTTCAAAATATTATTATTTAATTAAAAAAACTGTCTTTTAGTTATGTTAATTTTTTATTAGATCACTACTTAGTTTATAAGTTTTTAATTTTTTAACTTATGCTTTCTGGTAGCAAAATGCAACATTTCCCACTCTTCTTTTAGGATTTTTCATAATTTTTTCGAAGCCACCATTGAAAAAATCAAAAACGACGTGTGTATTTTTTCCAGCAATTTTTTTTTTTTTCTTTTACAATTTTTATATATTTAACTTTTATCTTAAATAGTTTTCAATTATTTAATTACATTTTAATAAGATTTGCAAATGTTTTTGTTCTTATAGTGATTTCAAATTTGTATTTTAATCTTTTAGGCACAATTATTGTTAATTTTTAACAAAATTTCCAAATTTCTATGATAAAAATGCAATTTTTCTTCTAGCACCGCTCATTTTGCAACGTTGTTATTGGGCTTTATGTTTTGACAACATGGTTGTATATTTAAATACACTGTTGCCTTTATAGTTACTAAAATGTTAACCGATTGTTTTATCTTTTAAAATAACCGAGTAATTTCAATATTTGCTTTATTGATAAAAAATTATAAGAATAAAAATAAATAACGGAAGAAACTAATGTACGTTTGATAAGGAGTTGCTAACTTTTTTGTATGTAAATTTCCATAAGAAACAGTAACTCGTATTATTGGTTTTTCGTATTATTGTTTTCAAATCATCTTTCATGGAGAAACGAAAAATATAAAAAAGAGGGGTACTCATTTACTTCAAATATTTCCTATTCTATTTATTTAAATTTAAAAAATGAAAATGTTTTGTGAACAAAATTTTTAAATAATTTTTCTTAACCCATTTCCTATGTTGTCCTAAAGAAAAGATTAAGAAATAGAATTTTTTATACATAGGCTGTCTAAAATCAGGTGTTAAAGATACACCTAAAACGATAGTATTGCAAAAGCTCATCAATTGTCATTTCGGCGATATCTTTTAAATCTGTTTTCCGAAAAACTGCATTTATGATATGGGTGTATTCCCAAGGTAAATAGCATTAAATTTGAGCTTAAAATTTTTCAAAATGTTGTTCAGAAAAATTTTCCGGGTCCAAAAATTGTACGATTTCTGAAACTTTTCAGGCCCTTTATTTCGGAACAAAAAATATTTAGGCGTTTAAATCTTCTTAATTTGTTATTACAATCACAAAAACAAACATTGCGCCAAATTTCGTAATGGGTTAATAGCTGGCCTTCCGTCAAGCGGAGAGTCTTTTAACTCTGTGGTATGTCTAAAAGCGGCTTCGCTAACGTAATTCTTTCTTTTCACTCAAAATAACAAATCGGTGCTGAGTTAGGGAGGACTATTTATGCCAAAAAAGTCAATAAACATTTACATGGTATATCCAAAAAAGTTCAGACTATTTGACCGAAAACACGAGCGTATCCCGGTGCGCTTCGCTACCCCTTATTTAGGAATATCAAATATTTTCTAAAAGTTGGGCGTAAAATGTGAAACTATCTGTGTGCCAAATTTCGTGAAAATCGGTTAAGCCATTTGTGAGTTTAAAAAATGGGCGTGGAATGTGGGCGTAACATCCAATTGGGTTCTTACATTGCTTATTACTATCACCGGCACTGGTACTATCCATGTGAAAATCAGTGCAGCCGTTAGAGATTTTTAAAAAGTGAGAGGAACTGATATTAACTATGTGTCAAATTTCTTGAAAATTCTTTTAGATGTTTGGCACGTCCAAACATCTAAAACAAACAAACTTACACCTCATTTTTATAATATATATTAGGATTATGATTTTCTAACTTCTCCAGTTTAAGACGAGCACACATATATTTTACTTCTGATTAATCATAACAAACATTTTACCGAATTTTGATTTTTTTCTCTTACAACATATTTGCAAGATTAAATAATTGTAAACATGATTTTGTAAAACTAGTTGTTTCGCAATTTCGGTCAAATATTCGACAAATGTAAACTTAGTTTTGTTTTAATAATCATATGTACATTAAAGAATTTGATTACTTATCCTAGACAAAAACCTCTACGAATAACCGTCTTTATAGTCACTTTTAGCAATGTAGGTATATTTTTCTGGTTTTCTATTTTATTTTGATTCTACAATTTCACGAAAATTTTTGCAAAATTGAGTAATAAAACAAACGTCAAGAACATAGAGAAAGAATGAAATATACGTGCAATTGTATTTTTTCTCACTTAACACTTGCTTTTGCATTCATTATTCTTTTGTTGATCAATTAAGAAAATTTAAAAAATATAAATAAATAATTATCAAATGCGAAATTAGAAATAAAAACAAAACCAATTGTTAATTAAATACATAAACAAAACACTTACGAAACGTAATCACAAATAATACGAAGATAAGAAAAATTAATAAAAGTTTTCGCATACATAATAGACAGAAGAAAAAAACTTATCAACCTACAAATGGTAAGTAAACGAAAAGTAACAAAGTGCTATAGTTCTACTTCGCAAAATACTTACTACCTACTAAATAGATAGATATTTTACTTGAACGTGTGAATTGAGGGTTCCCAAGAACAGTCATAAAAAGACCGTGATTAAGTGATAAACAATTTTAGTCATTCGCACATAAATAATTTTATTTACTTTTGTTAATGATCAATAAGTAGTTGTTGGCAGGCAAAGAGACAACATTCGTGTTTGTTATAATGAGTTCAATAACAATGTATCCGTTTTTTAAAAAATTTCCATATTGTCGTAATACACATTCACAGATGAACTATGATGGTCTATTGTCGCAGTTAACGGACGAGAAATTATCATTATTTCAAGGAAGACCTGGGCCAAGCACTGCAACAGCGGCTAATATTATTCCGGTAGAGGAGGGGGCGATCGAGGAGGAACAGGCAGCTACTATACAATGCATACGTAAATCTCCACCGGGTACAGCGACAAACACCAGTAAATCGGAATTTTCTACACCACAAAGAAAAATATCAACTTCTTCACGTTTTATTAATGCTTTTCAACAGTTATATACCACTTCAAGTGGTTCGTGTGTTAATAATGCAACAGAAAGTGATGATAATGATGGTAATACTACTTCAACTTCGACCTCAACTCCAGCTGCTGGTAGAACTCCTACAAAAGGTATGGAGTCAAAATTGCTTACAATGTGGCACAATGTCAAATACGGTTGGAGTGGCAAATTGAAATCAAATTTCTCAAAAGAACAACCAGTCTGGCTATTGGGGAGATGCTACCATCGTAAGGCCACACCTTCCTCCTCCATGGAAACCTCAACAGAATTGACTAATCAAACGGGTCAAGATAATGGCATCATATCGAGCGCCTATGACACAATACAACAAGTCAACTCGGATAATATTATGACACCCAATAGCAATACTGATCCTTTGTATCCCGTATTAAACCCTCAACACGTGGAAGAAATTGTTGTGCCACAAGAGCTGGCTATGGATGCTACAGATAACCAGGTGGGAGAAAATCCCTGGGAAGAGGGTATTGAAGGTTTTAAAAGAGATTTCTACAGCCGTATATGGATGACATACCGACGAGAGTTTCCCTTAATGAATGGCTCAAACTATACTTCAGACTGTGGTTGGGGTTGTATGTTACGCAGTGGTCAAATGTTATTAGCCCAAGCTTTATTATGTCATTTCTTAGGTCGAAGTAAGTCAATGTTATTATGTTCTTCCAAATACATAATGTTTGAAAATTAAAATTTTGAAAATTTGTCTTACAAGGTTGGCGCTATGATTCAGAATCGCAATTGCATTCAACATATGAAGATAACATGCATAAAAAGATTATTAAATGGTTTGGAGATAGTTCGTCAAAAAGTTCACCATTTTCTATACACACTTTAGTAAGTTTAGGTGAAAAAATGGGTAAAAAACCAGGAGATTGGTATGGTCCGGCATCGGTCTCATATTTATTAAGGTAAGTTATTCATTACATTTTAAAAGTATTTCTTTAATGTATTTAATTTTAATTCGTCAATATATAGACAAGCTTTAAAAAATGCTGCTCAGGAAAATGCTGATTTTGATAATCTTGTTATATATGTAGCCAAGGATTGCACAAGTAATTTTAATCATCTTTATTTTAAAATAACTTGTTCTATTTTATTTATAAAAATTTTACATATCTTTTAGTTTATATTGGAGACATTGAAGCGGAATGTTGTATACCTGAACCTACACCCAAACCACATGTACCTTGGCGTAAACCAGAAACACCCAAGTCCTTAGAAGCTAAACATAATTGGAAATCACTAATTGTTTTAATACCATTACGTTTAGGTACCGAAAAATTAAATCCTGTATATGCTCACTGTCTGAAACTACTGCTCAGTACTGAATATTGTATAGGAATTATTGGAGGTCGTCCAAAACACTCCTTGTATTTTGTAGGATTTCAAGGTAAGTTAAAAGTACTTGATTTTATTTTAATACGTTGTGTTATTTCTTCTTCTTTTTTAATTTATAGAGGATAAATTAATACATTTAGATCCTCATTACTGCCAGGAAATGGTGGATGTAAATCAAGAGAATTTCCCGTTGCACTCATTCCATTGTAAGTCTCCGCGAAAACTTAAAACAAATAAAATGGATCCAAGTTGCTGTATTGGTTTCTACTGTCAGACTAAAACAGATTTTGACAATTTTATTGAATCCGTGCAAATGGTAGGTGAATCAATATCTTTTAAGAACATTTTCAGTATTTTTTTTTTTAGAAACTTAGTAGTAACTAGAATATTTACAAATTTTCTAGTTACTACTAGTATTTAAAAAATCTATAACCAAATTTCATTAAATATATTCTAATAACTTTTCTATGATTGTTAATTAGTATCTTCATCCAATGCGCTGCGCTTCGGGTTCTTTGGAAAAACAACAGACCCTAATTAATCCACAACAAATGCCTTCAAGTTTGACCAATAGTTTTACAGAAATGTCATCACAATATGCCGAAATGAATTATCCTTTATTTTCATTTTCACGAGGGCGTTGCTTACAACATGAAAGTCACAATGAAATGAGTGATTCTCTATATAAACCTTTGCAAAGGCAATTGCAGCAAATCAATAATGAAACAATAACACCGGCAAACAATGATGATGATAGTGAAACAGAAGAATTTGTATTACTTTAAAGAAAAGATTATTATTATCATTTGTTAGCAAGCTTTTATTATGTGCCTGCTTATCACAAAATTAATATATTATACTATAAAAAATCTTCACTTGAAACCACAAAGACGTCAGTTTAAAAAATAATGGAAATTTTCTATAATGGGATATAATGGAATATAGAAAATTTCTAAAAGCTATAATTAAAAGAAAATAGTCAGTTTTTTTTAAAGAAAGAAGTGAATTTTACATTAAAAATATCTCATACCATTATATTATATATACAAATATATACTTTTTCTGTTACATATGTATCTCAAAATTTTAAGACTTATTTATTAATTTCTGATTACAAACAACTTTTCTGCAACATAATAAATTAAATATTTATTTGTTTTATTAATCATACATTTTTAAACGCATTGTTTATCGTCTTTTTATTCGCATATTTTTCCATTTTTACTTATTTTATTCTTATCGAAAATACGTACACATACATACAATTATTAATATACTTATACCTATAAGAAATGTTTATTTTAATTTATTTGTAATTTAAGTATACACTACTTTAGTAGCGTAGTATATAGAAAATAATAAGTTAATTTATTGTATATCGTATGTCATTTGTTTGATATCTAAATATTTAATTTGTCTTTTATATATTTATTAAGGTACAAATATTAAAATCTGTTAACAAAAATAATTTACAATACAATGAAAAAAAAATTATATATGATATCATTCTTAAGTTATGTGCTCGTACCTTATATCTAATTTATAATTGACAAAAAATGCTTGTATGTATAAAAAACTGTTGATAAATGTCCCTTTCTTTTTAATAATTATATTTTAAGCTTTTATTTGCCGTTACATTAATGCCACTCTTATACACTTCATTTTAATTTCCCAATTTATTTAAGAATATTTCATTGTTAACATGAAAATGTTAACAATTGATGATATTGAAATAAATATGTATTTAACAATTTTCAAACATATATATTTATTTATTATGTTTAACGTTTTTTATTTTACAAATTAAAAGAAAAACCATCTGAGGATAGCTGTTATCTATATCTTATATCTTCTATATAATTAATAGGCAAAGTCATCTAATGTTTTAATCCACAAATGTTGATAGTAACATATATATAACTAGCAACCTAATGAGATATCGATCATAAAAATTCATAGATTTTTTACAAAATTTCATTTTTTTTAGATATTTATCCACTTATGTTATCATAACTCAAAAACAACTTGTCTGATTTTCTTAAAATAAATTTTCAAAAATACATTATCTTTAAGTGATGTATGCAATTGTTTTTGATGCGATAAATAGTTTCAAAGTTATGAAACAAATTGTTAGGCAAAACCTATAAAGTAAGTAAAAAAAATAAGTATATATCCACCACCAACTTTTTAAAATTTTACATTATTTCGAAGGTGGACGATAAAGTAGGTGACCACACCCATTTTTTTGTTTCCGCGTTTACATTAATCCTTGAAGTATTTGTAAAATTTTGTTGTATTACATGCTTTTGTTTCGGAAATATTAGCAGAAAAGTATGAAGCGAACATCCTGTGATAAATATTTGTGCCAAATTTCGTCCCTCTGCGTTGTCCAGTTCGAGTCCTATCCAGCTTTCAACGGATTAAAGGTTGTATAAATATAATTTTTTCTGAGTTTTTGATTTATCATTCAAAACGAAATTTGGATCATATTTGTACTACTGGAACCACAATACATCAAAATTGTAAAATAGGTTTTCAAGACTTTTTTCAATTTTGTTGCCTTGTGTTATTGTACAACTATAAACATGATCACGAAATAAAATTATGATTGAAGTTTTCGTTAATAAATTTGTACTTAATAATGTAACCATTCGATAAGTAGTACTTATCAAGTACATAAAAAAGCTTATATTAATTGTCATTCTATTTATTTTGTAGTTTTTCATTAGCTAATCTCTTAATAAGTTTACTTAAATTATCTCTAGCTGTTATGGCTTTTTGAGGATTAGCATCTAATGCTTTTCGATACGAATCAATAGCATCGTTAAACTTATTCCAACGATGATAGAGAACAGCTAAATTAGTATGATACATATAATTTAAAGGTTCTTTAGCTAAAATACGTTTATATAATTGTTCTGCCTCTATATAACGTCCCAATTTACCAAAAATATTAGCACGCAAAAATAATATAGAACTTTCATTGGGTAAATATTGTAGAGCCTGTTCGGATATACGTAGAGCATCTTCAAACATACTTCTTGAATCAAGCATTGTTATTATATTGGTCCAGGCTTTTTGAAAACGAGGATTAATAGCCACAGCTCTTTGCCAATGATTTAGAGCTTCGGTGTATAAGTTTTGTTCCAAATAAAGATTACCCATATTATAATAACAATTTGCATAATTTTTCCGATATTTTAAGGCTTTTTTATAGCTTATTAAAGATTCCTCATAATTTTTACTAGATGCTTGCACTATTCCCAAGTTCATCCAAGCTGTAGCGAAATCTGGTGAGACTTCTAGAGATCTCTTTAAATAGTATTTGGCTTCTTTTAAATTTCCCGTTTCACGATACAGATTGCCTAAGTTCATAAGGGCCGAATCATAATTGGGATAAAGTTCAATAGCTTTGTGATAGTGTTCGAATGCTTTAGTATTATTCTTCAAATCAGTGGATAGGCGAGCAATGTTATAATGAACCTACAATAAATTAGAAGTTGTATTTTTGTATTAAAATATAATTCTTTATTTTGATCTTTAATTTTATAATTTATTTACATTTTTTTATATTTATGGAACTCTGATTCATTCAATCATATAACTATTAGAATTGTTCTTATCACTTTATGAAAAACAAAAGGCAACATTTGTTCTTATTTTATAATTTATATTAGTACTTTATTAATAAAAAAATAAAAATTATATAGTTACATATTGCCATAAATAGTATCAAAAACCAAAATTACAATTCTCTTCATGCATATGCAAATGAATAAGAATAACAAATAAAGTTGACTACAAAGCAGCGAAAAACTATATCATTAATCGAAATACATATACTGAGATCATCAGGTAGTTTTAAATCATTATTTCTCAAATTATGCCTTAAAACAAATATAGAATATAAAGAAGGCTCTTATTCACTTCTGCTAAAATTTGATGATATTAAAAAATATGAAGTGCTTCTGATTACACCGGATCTAAAACTGAAGATTTTAGAAGTGATCTAAAATATTTAGAAGTGATTTAAAATAATTTCGTCTTACTGCGAATTGAAAATACACTCAAAAAATCAATATTTATACATAAATATAATTTATACATACCTTTGCGTTATTTGGACACACATCCAAAGCAGAGAAAAATAGCTTCTCTTCCGTTAACCATTCCACTGATCGTTGTCGACATCGTACAATGAACACAAACACAAGTATTGTAAAACCAAAATATAAAATTCTACGAAATTTTAAATTCTCACGCAGACACATAAAACCATAAGACACCAAAAAACAATGTCCTATAGATGGTACATACAAAATACGTTCAGCAATAACAAATCCCACTTTAATAATACCCGAGGCAGGAAGATATGGTATGATGATCAATAACAAACCAAAAACAGCACTAAAGTTGTATTTATATTTACAAAGACAAACAATAATGAACACGTACAACATAAAGATGGATAATATTCTTAAGTCTTTAAAATCTTCTAACAATCTTAAGCAATCAAAAGCCCAATCGAAACACAAATATAATGGATTTAATAGAATTTGAATATTATAAACATATAGATAGTTTTGTGATAATAAACGTGTTAAAAAATGTTCAGCATGCGCCACTGGATTATCAGCTCTACGAAATCTAGGACTTTTAAAATCTGCTATCCAAAGTCTTATTGTGATAATAGTTATTGTAGATATAGCGTAGATTATATTGGTTTTTGTTAATATTTCCCTTAGTTGATTTTTCCAAGTTAATGTATAAACACGTTTTAGAGTATAGTCTATAAGTATACAAGCCAAAGGTATTGTTATGGCCGATTCTTTAAACAAAACTCCCAGGCAAGTAAGACATACTGTTAGTAGAGGTAACCAATATGTATCTCTACCATGCACTTTACAATATATAAATATATTTATTAAATATATTAAACAAAACATCAGATCAGCTCTTGAAACTATACCCGACACTGCTTCCGTGTGAACTGGATGTACGGCAAATAGAATGGCAGTCAATAAAGCCACCTTATTCGAGCATGTTGAAAATCTTATTTTCCTTAATACTAATAAAACTAAAATTGTATTGATGTTGTGTATTAACAAGTTGACCACTTTCATATAAAATGGATCCAGTTTCAATACCTTCCATTCTAAGTGAAACATCAGCGAGGTAAGAGGTCGATAGGATTTATGGGAGTCCTTATCTGTAATACTTGAACCCCAAAAATCACTGGTAAAGATGGCAGCAAAATTGGTGGGTAATTGATTAATAGCTTTATTTTGTTTGATTGCCACAGTATCATCGAAGACAAAGGTGCCATGTAGGGCATGACCATAACTTAAAAAACATAAGGAACATAATAAAAAAATTTGGGCAATTGTGGACTTGAATAATGTTTTTAAATTAATATAATTTAAATTAAAAAATTTTTTCATATTTCTTTCTTAATTAAATTTAATTACACTTGTTTAAATGAAATCACAGTCTGCAAACAGTAAAATTAGTCTCATATGAAAATTGCCTTTACGTTTGTGTTTTATTTTTAAAATGTACTTTATTCTATAAGATAAATTAAATTTGTTGTTGGCCGGTTATTTTTTATAATAATTGTCCACAATTGTGTGCAATAGTTCAACCAAGGTAGATTAAGAAGGTAACGACATTAAAACAGCTGAGATTTTTTTTTATTTATGAAATCAATATGGCGGCCTGAGTTTCGTAATTTGAAGTGTAAAATTTTTATTTATTTTTTATGTTTACATTTGTTTGCTTACATTTCTGTTATTGCCTCTTTATCAATCCTTTTTATTATATGAATTGTTATTGTTTTCTGAAACAACGGTGGAATGTCAAAATTAATGTTGACATATCAGATTACAATACAAAAACAAAATACATGGGATTTTTGTTGGTATTGTAGTTGTTGTAGAGTTGACGTTACCTTTTAAATCTACCTTGAGTTCAACTATATAGAATACTTTCGCTTCAGCTGCGACTGACAACTGCGTTTATGCAGAACGGAACCAAATCAGTACGTCAAAATTCTGTGTGAAGTACTTCAAAGATGAAAAATGTTCAACTTTGAAGTGCCAAAGTACGTAAATACATTTTGTAAGTTGTTTTATTCTCATTTTAAATTTTTTTCGATGAGTCGAAAATTTTAATTTGTAGTTCATTATTTCAAATGAAAACATAATTTCATTTTTACATCTTCATATTTCATTATGTAAAATTAGAATGAGAATATAAAAACGCGCCGTACATCGTTCAAAAACGGGCTAAATTACGTTTAATTAAAAGTCTTTTTTTAATTTTAGTTAAATTGTATATTACAAACATAACAAGAAATGTACTACATAAATATTTGCTTAAAATTTATTTTAAAATATTTAGTAATATTATTTAATATTAAAAATTAACGTTTTAATAAAAAAATAAACAATATTTAAGGTGAAATTTTTTTATAATAATCCGACAAATTTTTTAAAATTTGAAAAACTTACAGCCGTATTCACAAAAAATATTGTATGATTGATAAAGGTTTACTATTTTTTTCCTATGGAAATTAACATACAAAAAGTTAGTAAACCTTTATCAAACATACATTATTTTTGTGGGAATACGGCTGTTAATTTTTAATTAAAATAAAATTAACAGCCGTATTCACGCCGTATTTTCTTATGGAAATTTACATACAAACAATTTATCAAACATACATTATTCCTTTTTTGTGAATACGGCAGTAAGTTTTTATAATAAACAAAACAAAAGAATTTCTTCATATTTGACTCAAATAAAAAAAAAATGTAATTACATATAAAGTAAGGGTCACCACATATTACATTTGTTAAACAAATTAAGAATATATTCCTTATTTAATAAAATTTATTTATTAAAAATTATCGGAAATCTTTTTTATTATAATTTTTAGTACAATTTTTATTGATAATTATTACGGTCTCCGCTTAAAAGTCTTAATTTTCAAAAAACACTATCCCCACTTACATCTTCATTTTCTGGCCATAAGATTGTACGTATTATAATATTTTGATATATTTTAAGTGATATTCGAATTAATTTTTGAAGTGACATTTGGTGGTATAATATAATATTCACGACAAGAGTTTTGCGTCTTAAGGTCATAGTTAATACGAATTAAAGAATTTACTGTGTTAAGAAAAATTCATTGCACTAAATGTTCTCTCCACTTCTGCATCTGAATATGGAAAACATAATAAATTAATAAGAAATGATGATAGCTTATAAAGTGGATTACATTAACTGAATTTTTAAAGCAATGTACTGCAATCCAAAATAATTCATTATAATTTTTATTTTTCCAATCACAAAGTTTTAAATTAGTCAAACAACTTTCCATTTCTTCTATATCTGTTTTATCATCTATAAATTCTGATATAAAATTTGTTGAATATTTTCCATTGTTTGAAACAAATATCAACATTAAACCATGATAAAATTTTTAAATTTGTTAGCAACTTTGCTTCATATATTAACGATTTAGTAAAAACAATTAAATTTAATTATTCGCTTTTCAGATGTTTTAATATTATTTTCGGAAAAAGCTTTTTCGCAATTAAATCCTATAAAATACCGAATCAACAGCATCTTCCATATAATCGAAATCTGCATGTGGTATTATAATTCTATTTATTAAGCTTTGCAAAAGTCTGTATAAGTTATTAGAGTTTAGTCTAATCTGCATTTTTAGATTCAAATGCTTTGACTTTTTGGATTTCTGCTAATATTGATGTTAAATATATAAATAAACCAAATTTTGTTTGATTAATATTAGGATCCCGAGATATATATCTATAATTTTTTTGACATATAAATGTCCAGTTTGATTTATCTTGAAGGCACTATTTTGGCTATTAAAAACATAAATAATTAATTTTTAAAGATGTGTAAATAATTTTGAAATATGTATAAAAATTAAATATGTAAAAATTTTTAAAATGGATAAGAACTTTTTTATAACTTCAGAAATTTATTACAATTCTATTTTTTTTTTTTTTAATTTAAAACGTGTAAATATATTAAGCTACGAATGTACTTTATTTTTCAAAAACTTTCGTCTTGAAATGATTAATAATATCTTTAAAATATTAAATAAAAACTAATTTTTATATATGATTTCCGAACACTACATCATTGGACCACAAAATATTGTTGAAAACAAACTTAAAAAGTTTTTAGATTTGTGTATTAGAACAAATTAAAACGATATGAAAAACTATTTGTACTGAAATTTATGCCACAAATTAGGGTTTATTAATTTTTTTTTTTTTTAATTTTTTAGCATGAAAAACTATTTAAGTTAAAAATCTAAAGCATAAAGTTTTTTATTTCATAGTATCATTCACAAAAGAATATTGAATTTTTGTTAAATCTAATTTTCTGCAAATTTAGCGAGTATGTATATTTGCGAACTTTTTGGGTAAAATAAGAAAATGCTGTTGTTTTTAACAAAAATTTACAAAAGTATGGGAACCACAAAGAAAACATCCAACTATTTTTAAATACATATATGAATGTTATTTTTTTTAGTTTAAAATTTCCTTTCTTAGTAACAAAAACAAAATAATCTTTACTTTTATACAAAGTTTTTATTTGTATTTTTTGCTTATTTGACAATTTACAAATTTTATCCACAGAAATAATTTGGGCGGGTTCATGCAAGAAGAAGAGCATTATTAACCCAAAATCTCTCTCATTTTAAAATACGGCAAGAAGGCTAATATTTTACAAAATGTATCAAAAAATATTTTCTAAAGCTAATTCGTAAGAAATTTAAATATAAGAAAACTTATTTCTTAAGCTTGAATTGTATAATTGGTAGTGCATTCTTAAGTCTACGAATTAAATTGTTATGAATGCTCCAAAGAAATGTCTGGGGAAAATAAATTTAATTCGACTTTCAAACGTGAATTAAAGAATAAAATCTTTGAAACCTTCATAGAAAAAAATCATAGGCAATATTTTCTAAAAACTGGGTATAAAAATAACTAAGCAAAAGGGTAGAATATATCCATATATTTCAGTTAAATTGATGATTCTTTTTAGTAGATTTGACTTTCTATTAAATAATTTTTCTTTTAAATTTTCATAAAAAATAAAACAATGTTGTTATTTTTAATTTTGGAAACTTTTATTATAATTTGAAGATATTAGTTATGCTATTAGTAATTAAAAACTAGATGTAAATTGTAATAATAGCAATAATAACAAATTGATTATAATTTTAATAGTTGTTAGTGGTAGTTGGAAAATAATTTTGGAAGAACATATGATTTTCATATGGCTTTGTTTATTCCAGGAATTTCAGATATAGAAAATGTAATTGTACAAACGTTGAAGAATATATAAGTTATAGGTTTTCGTCATAGCGCACATAATTATCACAAACTGGAAGAGATTCTTTTATCTTTGTAGATGCTGCGGATGTCTTGGTGTCATTACGCTTATAAAAGTATGTAAACAGCGAGTAGTTTTAGGTTTGTATGTTTGAAAAAATTTCAGTAACTGGAAACGATGCATGCTGTCCAGAAGATAATAGGTGACTTAAGTTATTTGCTTACCAAAGGTTCATTAAATTATGCGTATTATTTAGTGTATCCATGTATGCATTTTAAATGCCCACACAAAATATTTCACAACGTATTTTGTGAAAAGTTCAAACATTTTTTATATACATACTTATATTTTTTAATTTTTATACTACAAAATTGAAATTTTAAAATTTCTTTTTTTAAAAATTAATTTCAATTGACATTAAAATTAAAACAAAATGTTTACAACAAATTTTGAATAACATACATAAATCTAATAGCAGTATTAACAAAGTTTTAAGACAAAACATATTGTATTAATTACCAATTGTCGTAAGTAATAAAACATAGAATTTTCGTTTTCATATAAAAAGCAATTACATAAAATTTTGTAAATTTTAAAATGGAATCCATACTTCAATATTGTTTTTTCTGTTAATTAATCATAAATGTGATTAATCATATTGTGTTATATTATTGAATAGAAAAAATAATATTCTTTATAAAAAAATATTGGTTTCTTCTTATATTTTAAGATTCCCGGAAAATCGAATTTTTCATTCCCGTTTGCCGGGAAACAAAATACCACGGAAATTCCCAAACCCTATTTATTATACATTTTTTTAAGTTGACAAGTCATTTACAACATTAAAATGTGTTTTTAAGTTCTAAGCACATACATATCTACACTAGTTTTTACTGCTCTTTCAATGGAAAGCCTCAATGGCGCTGACATTGGATTTTTTTTTTTGGTGTAGCTGAATAGGTGTTTATTAATTTGTAAATTTTATTGAACTATTTTTGTCTAACTGATGAATTAGAAAACCAATTATGAGTTTCTTTAACAATATAATTTATATTAGAAGGAAAATGATTTTCCTCTGCAACACATACGTCGAATGAAAAACGCATCTTATTAATTTTTGTTATATTATTATATATTCTGGCCGGGGAGTAATGAATATAAATAAAATTGATTTTTATAGTTTTTATTTAATATTTAAGATATCTTTATTCAGGAATAAATCTTTGTAATATATATTTATTTTCCTAAGAAGGCTTTTTTATATTACTATGAATTTAAATAAATAAATAAATAAATAAATAAATAAATAAATAAATAAAGCCAAATTAAATAAACCAATATTTGTGCCTGTCATTATATCAGCATTATCTGAGCCTACAGCTAAAAGTTTTTTAAATCTAAATTAAACAATTTTGTTAAACGTTCCAAACCTTTTAGGAAATCATCAGCTTTGCCTGCTTCTAAATCTATTAGACCCAAGAATGTAGTAACAAATTGTTTTTTTTTTTTATATGCTGTAATGAAGGATTACAACACCAAAGAGTTTTTCAACCGATATATCAGAGCCTTCGAATAAAAAAATATTAATTCATAACATATAAATATCGTACATATCGTACAAAAAATATAAGTATACAGCTAAAAACAAACAATAATAAACAGTTGTAAAACGAAAATACCAAAAAAATGTTTGTGAGATACAATGCTCACAAAAATCCTAACTCAACTGTCAAAAAAAACCTAACTTATGTATGTGTTTGTAAAATTTTATACAGAACAAATTTATATGTGTGAAGAGATAAATTCGTTGTTTCTGAGCGAATAAAAAGAGTTGAACTTCAAGATTGGAAACCTAAACGAATAACGATATCGGTATTCAACTTATTTTTGTTTCGGTATCGATATTGTTTTTTTATTATATAATACCGGTAAATTCCGATACTATTAAAAAGAGTGGAAAAGACCTTAAATAACATTTAATTAAATTTCGGTAAAACTTATTAAATTACATTTTTGTATATTTTATTTAATAAATATGCATTTAAAATTTTTACAAATATGAATATTTTACGTTAGAGAACCTCATACAATTTTACAAATACTTCTTTTATTGCAATATAAACTAGACTCTTTAAGGAAAAATTGGTTAAAAGTTTGCACAAATTTTTCCAATACAAACAAATATTGTTCAATTAATGTTGCTACAACAATTAAGTATTAATTACGTCTCTAACACCCTATTATAGAAACAACGTGCTATAATAAACGACGGTTAAATGAACGTAACAAATTTTCCACCTGCCAGGATTCCTAAATTAAATATTTCAATTATATTTCAAATCATAAGTTAAATAGCTGAGAATCAAATAAGATATAAATCATTACTTTTTTATATTTAAAAAGGATTTCTAGTGATTTTTCAGACTCAAAGAATACTATGTTAAAAATTTTTTTTGGACTTCGACAAAACTGTTATCAAAAATGTCGTTTTTGAAACAGAAAATTAAAAATGAATGTTCGAAAATATGTATCTTTGAAAAATAATGTATTAAAAATTCAATTAAAAATATGGAACATAAAGTGGTGTCTGAAGAACATCGTTTCCGAAACCGTTTGAAGTAATTTAAATGCGAGTTCATATGATATAAAATTGTTTATAGCTTCAATAGGATGGTCCATCAACATTATTGAAAATATACCGGTACAGAGGGAAACGGTATTTGAATACCGGTATAAGTTACGGTGACCAATTTCAAACAGTATTTAATCGGTATCAGTTTCCAACCTTGGGCTTTTTATATTAATAAACTATAACTAACTAGTCGTCTCCACATAACATAAAATATTTAACATTAATTCAATTTGATATTAATGTTAATTTTTTCGATGTTTAAACACGATTGTTAAAGCAAATGTTAAAAGAACATCGAAAAAATTAATATTAACATCAAATTGAACGATCTAAATTTATCAATAACATGATGTAAGTGTTAATCATAGTACAATTACAAAGTACTCGCACATCTACAAAAAGAACAATTCCTTGTATTTTGTTAGTGTAAAACTACCTCTCACAATGTCAAAATGCTTTGAACAGAAAATGAGAGAGTAAAGGAGAGGAAGACTAAAGTACTCACGAATAAAACAGCTGTTCTTATGAGTATACTTTCTAATTATACTATGGTGTTAATGTTAAATATTCCATATTACGTGAAGACGACTAGTAAAAGTACTCACAAATAAGAAAAATAAAAACGAGCTAATTTAACGCTTTTTGGCAAGCGCTGAATTGGCAACGCTGTTTGAGACTTTGAAGTTGATTTACCATCACAGGCCTGCGCCGAACCAAGGTGTATAACATACCGTCTACACATAGACATAATATGTGTGATAACACTACCCGAGAGTAACACATTTGAGAGCAACTATTTTGTTTATATTATATTACATCTTAAACAAAGAATAAGCGTATTCTAATAAATCTTATAAGATTTCTTTGTTTTCACTCAGTTACAGAGTAAACATGTACTCTTAATTGAAGAAATTCGATTTTTTTAGCACAATTTTAATTAAATTATTGTTTTAAATGAAAAATAACCTTTAAAATAAAACAATTTTACGAAAAAACATTCGCTTTAAGAACTTTTTATCTGTACACACAAACTTTTGCATACTTGTATTTTTTTGACAGTAAATCTTATAAGATAGTTGTGTATAGAAATCCTATCACAACAGTCTCATAATATTTCTTATAATACAAATAATTTAGTCTACAAGTGAGATAATTCTCTCAGAGAGCGAATTTGACACTCTCTGTTACATATTATAATATAAAAATATCTTGTGGAGACGCTTAGTTATGTATGTCATGACTGAAATCATAGACAGCTGATTTTTAGGAAAGTCGTCGCCGTCAAAATCATACGGCGCACATCTATGCTCAATAGCAGACAGCTGGATTAAACAAGTTTGTTTACTTGCATAAAGATATAATTTTAATAGTTATCTATTTTCTTTTGTATAAATATGTCTGAAGATATAGTATTTGATTGTTTACATGCAGAAATAGTAAACTATTGTTTAGAAGACAATAAGGTGTAAAAAACAAAAATTTACAATTTAAAATAAGATTTATTACTGCCCACTTTTTTCCAGGAAAATGACTTTTCCACTTTGGAGTACATAGGCTTTACTGCAGGTTTCCGCTTAATAGAGCGTTTAACTCGTGATGTATCACGGTTTAAAGATGAATTAGAAACAATTAAATTTATATGCACAGATTTTTGGACATTAATCTACAAAAAGCAAGTGGATAATCTAAGAACAAATAACCAAGGAATGTACGTAGTGCAGGATAAGGCTTTCCGTTTTTTAACACGTATATCACCGGGTACCAAGCAGTTGGAACATGCACCTAAGGTAAGTTACAGTTGAATTTTAAACAAACTATTCTTATTTGTATATTCTCAGTTTGTAGCCTTTACATGTGGTTTAGTTAGAGGAGCTTTAAGTAATCTTGGTATTAACAGTACGGTGACAGCAGAAGTGCAATCGATTCCAGCTTGTAAATTTCATATAGAAGTTAGTAGAGCTTAATAAAAATATAAATTTTAACAAATAAATTTGTATTATTTTAATATTAATTAAGGAAAATGATTAGGTATTATTTAAAACCTATAAGATATAATAAAAAAATAAGCAAAAATATATTTTTAAGTGGAAACAGCAAATTTTTTTGTGTAACAAAAATTATGAAAAGTCGAAAAGAGAAAAAATTGTTCAGTTTTATTACTTATTCACAAAGCCACATGTAATAACAAAATGAGATATCGAACATAAAAATCTATCGATTTTGTTTCGAATTTATTCGCAATTAAGTTAATCCGCTCATTTGTGTATATTGATTTTGTTATTCCGTGTGTAACATTAAAAATCATTCAAAACTACATGAAGTATATACTTTCTGGGTCCTGGTTATATTTTGAGTCGATATAGCTATCTCCGTATGTTGAAAGCAGGATAAGGCTCGAACAGAACAACGTAGGGGTAAATTGGCACAAATATTTATCCTATAAAAGTTTTGTTCGGTGTTGAAAATACTCAAAACCGGTTAATAAATAAACATTTTATGGGCTAAAAATAAGAAACACAGTATGTCCTTTTCACAATTTTTGAAACAAATACAAATAGCTCAAGGAAAAATGTGTACTCGGAATCAAAAAAAGTGCGTGGTCACCCATCTCCGATATAACGTAAATATTACAGAAATTTCAAAAAAGTACCATTAGAAGAACAAAAAGTACCAAAAAGTCCCTCCTCTTGATTTCTTACTCATAGGACCATATTTCTTTAAGTACCAC
>MINK01172495.1:437-12220 GCA_001735545.1 Phormia regina
CCAGTTGTCAGTGTTAATATTTTCATTGTGGCTATTATTGTTTTCAATATTATCATATTAACGATATCGTAAAGGTTTGAGGGGTATGGTTAACCATTATTTACAACTATTTGCTCATTTATTAAGTTGTGATTATCGATAACATTGTTTTATTTGTAATGGTATTGGTGATGATTGTAAGACTGGTGGTAGTGACAAATAACGCTATTCTTTTATTTAAACAATTCAATACTGTTGTTTGTATACATACATACATATGTATATAAAATATACTTATGTACATACCATTATGTTTGTTTATTTGTTTGCTTTTATATATAATCTTTGCATGTGGGTATTTGTCAAATAAATACCTAGAGTGTATGTATTTGTGTGAATCCTGCTGTCTTTTTCCAAAGTTAATTAATGTACACACATATACATACATATAAATATGTTTAAAAATAACCAACCAAAAGGAAAAACGACAATATGGAAAGCTTTTCACTTTACCACTATCATAATCAATCATAATTTAGTTAACAGCATGAGTTTGTTAATCATGTTACAAGGTAAACTAATTTTACAATCATCATTCAAAATATTATAAAACAGTGATTATAACAAATAAACAAAATTAATTGTGTTGATTAATTTTGTTGAAAAAGAAGGACTTACATTTTCAATGAGTTGTTAAATTGATTTTATTAATTTAATTATGCGTTGTATTGTTTGAAATGAATTCAATTGGGTAAATGTAGTGTAAAATTATTTAAAAGGTAAAAAGTTAAAATAATATTTCTAACTATTAAAAACAAAAAACTATTCTAGGATTATTTGAATAAATATTAAGTTGTTTATTAAATATATACTTCAACGTAAATTTGTCGAAGGAAACATTAATTTATGAGCTACCATCAATGCTTTCTTGAAATATCTTTTACATTTAAGTCAAAAATGAATTAATTTTTGGCGATTTATAAAAACTTCATGCCAAAGGTGTTGAATTTTGTGCTATAATTTTGTTGTTTTGGCTAATTGTGGACGAATTTTGCTAAAAATTTGCAGTTCGATTAATCTTTGTATGAAATTTATTCGTATCGAATTTAATTAAAATAGGGGATTTTATTAAGCCATTTGTTATCGGTTGAAACCTATTTCGGGTAGTATATATATAAGGGTGAGGTATAATAATGGACTGATCAGGAACAAATAAATATGCGTGCCAAAATTAATCACATTATCTGCAAGATTGCGATCTGTGCTTTATGTACAAGATTTAAATGAACTTTCAGTTGTTGCTGCAACTAGCCAGTCAAGCGGACAGACTTAAATCAACTTAAAAAGTGATTCTGGGTCTGTTAGTATATTTTGAGGTGGGTTTTATGATTTTCTTTTTGTTGTGCACTATGAACATTAGTACAAACGCGTAATACCCTTACCACCTTTGATGGTATTGTACATAAAAAACTGGCTGTACGACATTATTGAACAGTATATATTAAAACAAGTGCGAATGTTATTTTCGGCTCGGCCGAATCTATTATACCCACCATCAAGTTTTNNATTGGGCCAAATTTCGTCTCCCTACGATTTTCCGTTCGAGCTCTATCCTGCTTTCAACATCTTTTTGATGGTGGGTATAAAAATTTTCATCATTAATGAAATACTAACTTTTTAATTCGTGTAACAATAAATACATGAAAACTATTATGTTCTTCTAATCCAAATTCTAAATATATTGTTTTTTTGAGTATATACTTGTATTGATAAATATGCACATTAAGGTGGATTCAATTGCAAAGGGGGAAAATAAAATAATGATGTTTTCAGTTTAAGTCAATTTCATTTTGTAAACTTAGCAAGCTGGACTTAAAATATTTGCCTTATATAGCGTTTTTTTAGCTGAATCAAAAAATCTGTAGTTTTTCTGATGTTTAGTTTTCTGCTAAAGAATTAATAATAACATATTTAAACTCTGTTCCAACACAGGGGCTTGGGTTATTATGTGTTTGTTCAGAGAAAAAATCTTCATATCGCCACCTAATAATTACCGTTCGACTCAGAATTTCGATTTAACCATATCTGTCCGTCCGTCTAGTTGCTGGCTTGCCGGCTGTTCATGTAAATCTTGTGCACACAGTACAAGTCGCAATTTCAATGATAATTTGATGAAATTGGATACATATGATTCTTTTTGCAAAAGGACGAAGCCTATTTCATTTGATTATGATCAGCGCATTATTTCACATAGCCCTCATGCATATGTCCTCCCGGAATTGGGTTTTAATATTCATAAACGCCTTAAACTGAGAAATATTTTAATGAAATTTAACACAAATAAGTATTATTTGAGCTTAAATCCCAATGCCAAATTTTGTGAAGATTAGTCCATAATTGAACATAGTTCCCATATGAACCCATCTTTCGAAAATCACTTTAACGTGTATAAATCCCATAAAAATGTTAGTATTAACTTAATATTCGACGCAAATAACACATTTACAAGTATAAATGATTGTGCAATATTTTATGGAGATCGGTCCATAAATGACTATATCTACCATATAAGATCCAATCACCTAAAGGTCCATAAATACGTGTGAATGTATTTATGCACTAATATTCTGTAATAGTACTTTTTATTTTACTTTTACTTTAAGTATAGATCCATAATTGGCCCTTTCCTGATATTTGGTACACATAGGCAATGGTGAAGAGTATCTTATTTTCGGGATTGACCGACTGTACCTTTTTCTTTCGTTTTATACTCTTGCAGACATTGATAAGAAATTAAACTTGTCCAGCTACTTATTTTTTAAAGTTTTCCAGTTATTTGCTTTTAAAAATTTAAGTATTCAATCATTGGAAAAATGGGGGCTTTATAGCCCGAATTCTTTTTCTTAAACTTACTCTATAGAATCAGAATTATATTAACTAAGAAGTGTATTTAGCTAAAAAACACGAGTTAATACTTTTACTAATTTTTTTTCTTAAAGAGTAATTCCATGTCAAAATGATCGGCAATCGGATTTGATATTTCTGATTTCAATGAAACTCATTGCATATTCCTATTGCATACTCCTTTGCAATGTCTGTACTAAAATTCACCAAAATGCAACCAGGCGATTAGTTACAGATTTATTGCCAAACATATTTGAGTTAAACCACTGTGCCTTGCTGCATTACCTTTTGTACAGTTGGGATATAAGTTTAGTGTCAAGTCGATCTGAATATATTTTTTGATTAAATATCGTAAAAAAAATTTAAAATTTCAAGTGAATTTTTTATAATATATAAATTTTTTTGAAATCCGTTATCGATTTTTAACAGTAACGGTTTTTTAAAACGTTTACATGCTCGAGGTAGTAAATATTGACACCAAGAAGCTTATCTCATACACAGAACAAATGATTACCGTATTTTTTACAATTAACTCATTTGTTTAATTTTGTATCAAAATTTAATAAATATGTTCAAGAAAAAATTAAATAAAAAATAAATTTTAGTATGTTTTTTTTTCCTATATAAATTTTTAATTCATTTAATCATCTATTTGATTGATTTAAGTAATTTATTAATTGGGATTTTTTTTTTGTTTTGTATTTTTTATAGTTTTTAGTAGTTGATATAATAATTTTGGTGAGAGGTGCAAATTTGAGCAAGTTTTTAATTGAATGAATTATTTTCATATATATTTGTTAATTGGTGACGTTTTTTTGTGTACCAGTTTTCCACACATTTCGCTTCGCTCCGATTATAAGAAATATAGATTTATTAAGAATTTTGTCTGGACTATAATTTCTTCATTTTGAATCAGATCACGCATTTGATTAAGAAACTTTACATTTTTTAGGCCACCCTAATACACATATGTTTTAATTAAAAATAATTTTATTATTTAATATGCTATAAATTATGAGTTAACAAAAATATAGATAATCCAGAAAAAAATTAAAACTTATAATAAAATTTTAAACAAAACAAAAAACAGGGCATTATTGTATTTAGTACATGTTTGAGGTTGACCACAAAAGCCACAATTTATATAAAATAAATTTAATTATGTAAAATATATTTATGTGTTAATTTTAAAAGTTTTGTGGCAACACATGGTCTGGTCATAAACTACAATACTTTAATATATTCATGAATATTTTTTCTTTAAATTTAAGGTTTGGAAAAAAAAAGAGCTACAAATATTATTAATAAATATAAAATTATAGTTAAATTGATTACTACACAGTTACTTTGCTTCCTTGCAATAAAACCATTACTTTAATTAAATAAATATTTAAATCCAATCTCCTGAGAAAAATGTGTCCTGCAATTTTTTTCTTTTGCATAAAATTTCTTTCAAATATGACAGCAACAAAAGTTTGTATAAATCAAACAGTCAATGTAAACTATTTAAATACTTTTACTTATGTATTGGTAAAGTAAGGAATATACATAAGGTACATATGTAGTTTGTTCAATATGTCAAGGCTAAAAATCAATTTTAATCGCTTTTACTTTTGCTTTTATTCTTGCTATTGTATTATAAAGTAAACTATAAACAGTTGTTGGTCAAATTATTAACACTATTTGTTTAGATTTTAATTATAGTTAATATTATACTTAATAAAATGTCGATTTTATATAGAATAATTTAAAATCGCTAACTAGATAGCTAATAATTTATATAAATTAATATTTAAAGTTCAAATTTATTTATTTTTTTCATGTTCATATTAAATTTACCATAAACTTTATGCAGACAGTGCACAGTGATTCGTTTCCATAAAATGACTGGACAAAAGTAGAATTAGTTATCCTAGAGTAATGAAATTTTGTACACTCATAACATTTTTTTAATAAAGCAAAATATGAAGTTTAAAATAAATCGGTGCAAGGACTCTTATACCCCCCATACGTCCTGAAGTATGAAAGTACCCCATTTTCCACAAATTTAAAAACGTATTAGTACCATATTAGTACTTTATGACTACAATTATGTGAGTGATTTTTATTTCTAATCGGAGTGAGGACTATCGTAGATGTCATATATCCTTTTTACTAAAAACTTCATAAAACTGCTAAAATGACACATAATATGAATTGTGTCATGATCATGCAGAGACTTGCAGTTGACAATGTTTTTTAATTATTATTAATATAAATATTAGTGAGGAATCCTAGACTTATACGCAGTGTTACCGTTTGGGGACTTTAGTTGCCATTTGCGCCTTCTTCAACTACCTGGTCTCTATTTCGGCCCCTTTTTTAAATAGCAACTTTTTAAGACTTTGTGCTAAAAGACGAGAAACCAGTTGTTTAAAATATATCGACTCATTATATATTAATTTCATTAAATAAATTCATAATTTTGGGATTGTTCAACAGTATAGTGATATAAAAATCAGCGGGGTACTTATAAATGAACTGAAACTGGTGGTAACTAAAAATAATAATAAAACTTTATATCATCATATGCCAAACGCGGATCTAATGAAAAACCTTAATGCAAAATTTATACTAAATCATAAAATTTAAGGAAATAGTTGTGAAAATCATTCCATTTTCCTCCCCCAAAAGCTTGAGCTAGATCCGCGCCTGTCATATGCCTAATGCTTTTGGACTAGATTGAAAAAAAAATCGATGAATATTTATATTCTTATTTATATGTATGTTGATATTATTTATAGCAATCCTTCGGGGAACGTGTTTTTTTTACTAAAATTATCAATAATAATAAGTGCGATTGTTATATTCAGCTCGGTCGAATCTATTATACCCACCATCAAGTTTTTAAAATTTTACATCATATGGAAGGTGGACCGCAAAGTGGGCGGAACAAGCCTATTTTTGGTTTCCAAATCTATATCGACCTTCAAACTTTCGTTATCGTACATAATTTTATTTGATAGATATCGACAGAAAACTATAAAATAAAGATACAACAAACAGCCTGTCTTTCTAATATTCTATCCATATTGGAGGTGGGCGGTAGAGTGGGAGGAACAGTCCTAAGTTTACATCGGACCATGAATTATTTGTACAAAATTTCCTTCATATTTAGCATTATATAGGTACGTATGTGGTGGCTTCGTATATGCTTTTGTTTAAAAGATATCAGCAGAAAACTATGAAATGAAGCTACAATAGACACTTTGTGTTTCTATTATTTTGCATAAATTGGAGACGGGTGGTAAAGTGGGCGGACCAGCATATCTTTAGTTTCCAAATTTATATTGACCCTCGAACTATCTGTACAAAATTTCGTTGACATTATTTCTTGGATGAATCAGCAAAAAACTTTCAAATGAAGCTACAATGAACACCCTGTGTTTCTATTATTTTGCCCATATGGTCGGGGGCGGGTAAAGTAGGCAGACCATGGCCATTTTTTTGTTTTTGAGGTAACATTTGCCTTTGAGCTATTTGTAATTTTTTTTTTTACTTTTGTCTCTATGTTGGAGGTAGGCGGTGAAGTGGAAGGACCACGCCTATTTTCGGTTTCCGGGTTTATATTGACCCTCAAACTTTGCGTACAAAATTTCGTTAGACAGACGGACGGACATGGCTAGATCGACGCAAAATCGAACCACGACCCAGAATATATATACTTTATGGGGTCATAAACGATTATTTCGACATGTTACACAAGGAATTTCAAAATCAATATACCACCCCCCATTTTTTTTTGATGGTGGGTATAAAAATAGTTTGTTTAATAGACTTAACACAATACCCAGTAAAGTGGTATTGTAAATTCGGATCATTTCCGATGAATTTAACATAGGTTTGTTTAGCAAAAACCAATGAAGTTCTTTAAAAAAATAGTAGAATAAGAGTAGAACAATTTGCATATATTAAGCTTTTTTAGAAGCTCTTAATAATTACTTTCAAAAAGGTGAAAATAAATGAATTTTTAGCCAGAAAAAACGGTAATTATTTTAAAAAAAAATTACATTTTTCAAATTTTAAAACATTTTTATTATTATATTTAATAGGCAAACAATTTTATAAACATAATTTTAAAGAAAGTGCTTCAAAAGCAATGAACAAGAATTATAAAAGCATAACATCCTACCAATGACAACCATGTGTTTAAAAAATAAATTCTGCAACTCTTTTTCACCACTAAGTACTTCCTTCCAATGACAGGACAATCGTAAGATCATGACTTTTGCAGTTCCTATATTTTCTGGGCTTTTTTAAAATATTTATAAATTATTTTGTTATTAATAAAACTGACACTTGTAGTTTTTCTTAAAATACAAAATTTTGGTTTTTGTTGTTATCAAATGAATCAATTTTAAGGAGTTCTTTAGGTTTTAAAACAGTTTGCTCCTTTTTTGTTTTCAAAAAATCCCCTTTTTAGCGACTTTCCAATGGGAACGCTACTTCTACGTATTACAAATAATATATTACTCATACGCACGGTTGTACTACAAAGAAGTACAAATATTACTAACAAAGTTATTATTAGAGTGCAAAATGTTTTTGAATGATTAGTTCTCTTTAAAGAAATGAAAATAAATTAAATTTAGCTTTTTTTAACTACAGATAAGGCCTTGAGTTAAAAAATGTGAAACTAAAAGTATTTTATTAATTTTTACTTCATTTGTACTAGAATCATTTTAAAGAAAATTTTAATTTTTTGTTCCTGGAAAAAATAAAAATTACAAAAATGCTGAGCAAAAAGTGGTTCCATTCGTAATTGATTACTATTAAGGAGAAACGGAGGAATAAAAAAGTAAAAATAAATTTAAAAACCATGCACTAATCATTCGTATTTATATTTCATCAAACTTTGTAAATTTTATGTTTTAACACAAAATAAAGTCATACACAGAAAAAAATATTTCAATTCTTTTCTTAATTGAATTATTAACTAAATTTGTATTGTAGTTTAATTATATTATTTATTAATATAATTAATTTTCTAATTTGTATAAATTTATATTTTAAATAAATTGACAGTTCTTATAAAAAATATAAAGAAAAATTATTATTATTTTTTTTTCTATAAAAATGTAGAAATAAAATAAATTTGACTAGATCTTCAACAATCTTCAGCTCATTATGTAATAATAAAATTAATTATTGTAGTTATTAATATTATCATTTTGATGATTGGAGCAATAATTAATATTACAAATTTCGTAATTGAAGTCGATATTTACTTTTTTCTGTGTATATACAATTTATAAAAGTATTTAAATTTTAATAGAAATTAAGTACTAACGATTTATTTTGTTAAAACTTGTTTAATGCTGAGCTTAACTACATAAATCTATAAAATTTTATTTTTTATTATTCACTTCAAAGATATTTAATGAAAAGTGTGATTTTTCCCTTCTACAAAATATTTTACTATATAAATTATAAGCAAAAGTTGGTCGCATTTTTCACTGTTTTAAAAAATTTCAGATACAAAGCTATAATATCAGCTTTAGAAAATTAAAATCGATGAACTAATCTCCTAGAAAAAGTTTTTCGAATTTAGTCAATTTTTGTATTTTTGGTGTAAAAGCAATTTTAATGAACTCCAAATTTCCAAACAAATTTCAACAATAATTCAAGAAACAAACAAATAAAGTATTTTGAAACAGAAAAACTGTTGAAATAGATTTTTACCAATTATTTGAGTAGAACCATCGAAATTAATTTAATTTACACTTTTTTACTATATATCTGCTGAATTTGGAGCCTCCTAGTGGCATGGGACATACTTTTTTAAAAAGTTTACATTATTAGCTATAAGAAAAATGTGAAATTTCTTAAAATTATTATTTTTGAATATTTTAAGATTGAAAAATGTTTGTATAAAGTGTTGAAAACATATGGAACTAATTTCCCAATTCCCTTTGGTACAAAAATACTGTTCACAATTTCCGAAAACTTTTTGATTTTTCTAAGGAAAACGGGAATAATTAAAAATGGATTTCAATTACGAATTTTGCTTATACTAATTAATTTTTTATTGGTTTGACTGCAGGCAACAACATCGTAATATTTACAACTACAATAACACAGGTCATCAGCAAAAAGGAAAAAAAGGCTTGAATAACTACTATATAGATTTGATGTTTTATGTCTCTCTACCTTAATAATCTTAAAAAGTGTTAGTCCGATATTAATGAAATAAATTTAAAAAAATGTATATTTATATAACATACAATTTCTTTACATATTGCGTGTCAAGCGGCTAAGTAAAAAATTAAATAAAAAATATATTTTTTACTAGCAAATATTTTTTTTTTTTTTTAAATCATAAAAAATCAAAAACGGCAAAAACTGTTCAGATTTGTTACTTTGCCGTAAAGCCACATGTAATGGCAACAAAATTAGATATCTATCATAAAAGTCTATTGATTCTTTACGAATTTATTCGCAATTGTGTGAATTTGCTCATTTACACACAATTTTAGTTTTCTACAAAAATTTCTCTACTTATGTTGTCATAACTCAAAAACAATTTGTCCGATTTTGTTAAACAAAATTTAAAAAAATTGCCTTGAAATATCTTTAAGTGATGTTTACCATTGTTTTTGATGCGATCAATAGTTTCAAAGTTTCGAAAAAAATTGTTAGGCCAAAAATATTCGGCTTGTCCGTATATATATACCCTCCATAAAATTTTTCAAATTTTACGTTATATAAGGTGAGCGGTAAAGTGGGTGACCAAGCCCATTTTTGGTTTACAAATTTACATCGACCCTCATACTACTTACACAGAATTTTGTTGTCGTAGATGCTTTTCTTTCAGAAATATTAGCAGAAAGTATGAAATGGACACCCGGTGTTTCTAGTTTTTACTTCATAACATATTTTACTTATTAACCGATTTTGTTCATTTTTAATTAATCTTATTATTACTGTTTTTTTGAAATAGATGTAATTTGCAGAAATTTTTTGGAAATTTGTTTACTTTTTTTACTTCTAAATTTTTGTGGACAAATTTTTAATTTCTCTTTATATTTTTGAATTTGTTTAATAAAATATCCTTAAATTCTAATATAAAGTAATGCTACGGTCAGATTAGGCTCGAAAATTTGCAAAATTCTTCCAAATAAATATGATAATTATTTTATGACCACATTATTCACATTTGAGTGATTACATGTTAAAACGGACCAAAAAACAGAAATTTTTCGTATTTTGTCATTGTTTTTAAAACTAAATTAAAAGTAACTTTTTATTTTCTATAGATTAGGAGTTAATATTAAATGGATTTTATTTTTAACTAAATAAGGCTCCACCTTAAACTTGTATATCCATATGGAGAAAAGTTATGTCAACAATATATAATTTAAAAGAAATTAAAATACTGTTTTTTTGAGATATAACAGTTTTAATTTTTATATCTTCAACTTTGAACTTTGAATTTTGGTGAAAGGAGCTTTGTATATATCGTTAAGAAGGTAATATCTTTGCCTTTAAGATACTGCAATATATATTCAAGAAGCTATTATAAGTTAAATAGGTATTCATCTGTAAAGTTTTTAAAAAGGAACATGGTTTTGAATTTTCATGGTTCCAATACTAACGCTTATTTTCAGTAGTAAATCCCTTTAAAGCGGTTACTCAAGTCCGCTTTATATACTTTCGCAGTTACATGTGACAAAAATCATGTATATACCCTTCACCAACATAGAAGTTTGTGCAAAATATTTGTAAAATCTGCCGATTCTTACCTTAAAATACACCGTTCAACTCAGAATCTTTTTCAGAGTTCTTTTTAACAAATTTTCATACAATCCATAAAAATCAGTTTTAACTATATGATTAAAACCACTGTACAACAAAAACGAAGAAAAAACATTTAAAGTTAATCATACATTGGGTGTAAATTCTTGTATGTGAATACGTATGCTTATGTATATGTAAAAGTAATAATTTCAAGGTATTGGTGCACTAAGTGAATCCAAACACATACATACATAAATATGTATATTTGAAACTGCTTAGTTGTATGTTTTTGCTTTAAGTCTACTATTTACTCATACTTGGTAGAGAGAAAAGTTTTTATTATTTTTTTTTTTTCACTTTTTCTGTTTACAGCCAATACAAAGAGTAAAATTATAATTTATTACCCTCCAATATAATGATGATGGCAGGGAAAAAAGCAATTTTAAAATAGAGTACCCTATAATAGAAATATAGGTATATTTAAGTAGATCATATAATTCGTGCACGGTCTTTCAAGCCGAAGTATATGCCATTAACATGGCAGCGAAGAAAATTTAAGAATTTAATTTCTGCGCTTCGAACATTGATATATATGTGAACAGCCTTGCAGCAATCAAGGCTCTGAACTCCCCCATTGTAAGATCAAGATGTGTTGACGACTGTATACGCTCCTTAACTCAGCTAAGACACTTTCGGGTGGAGCTGATATAGGTTCCGGACCATACAGGTATACTAGGTAACGAAATTGCGGATGAATGCGCAGTAAATGCATCGTCCTTGGACGAGGCATTCGCTTGCGAGGACGTTCTTATTCCTTTCGTTACTGTATCGAATACTCTTGATGAATGGGCGATGAATGAGATAGAAAGCAGGTGGCCCTCAATCACCACTTGTAGACTATCAAGAACTCTCTGGCCACTCCGCTCTCGGAGTAGAACTAGAGCATTACTTTATCTTGATAGATCATCGATAAGCCCACTAGCATAATCACAGGGCACTATATGATCGGGCGTATGTCGGAACATATAGATTACCCAGGGAATAGCTTTTGTAGAAGTTGTTTAAATGAGGAAGAAGTGGAATCCGTACAACACTTGTTATGTGAATGTCCAGCACTGAAAAGG
>MINK01172496.1:0-23043 GCA_001735545.1 Phormia regina
AAGTAATTTTTTAATCAAAACATAAAAGTCGATTTTAAAGCTAAAATAGCAGAGATAGAAGCAAAAGGACAATAATCTGTGATCACTCATATTTGCTCCCCAAAACGATTTTTGCTACCAAAAATGGAATTTTATTAAGATATTTATGTATTTTTTGTGAGGAATTAAAAATATTTTATCTGTAATAAAATCTTTGTAAGTAGGGAAAGCTAATATGAAAATTTTTGGTTATGTCCCATGTTGTTATCTATCTTATTTTGTCCAGAACTTCAAAAACTTCCTCAGAGAACCATTACTGGCTAATATGATTTCCGGTTTTTAAATTAAAAAAATATATATTTAAAAATACTCCAATTGGTGTTTGGGGAGAACTCCAAGTATATGACAAATGTTCATTGGATGTCCTTTAAAATGATGTATGTCCCAAGCTATTATCTGTCTTACTTTGTTTAGATTTCCAAAAAATCCATCACAGAACCATTACTGTTTCATATGACAGTTTCAAAAAAATGTTTAAAATACTCTAAATATTTTCTGGGGAGAACTGTAAAAAAATAACAAATCTGTATTAAATATCCTTTAAAATGATTTATGTCCCCGACTATCCTCTATCATAGCTTGTGCAGAATTCCTTAAAATCTCTCTGACAACTACTACAGGTTTACATGAAAATTTTAAAAATACTCAAAACTTTTTTTGAGAAGTATGTAAATAAATGACAAATCTTCATGAGATGTACTTTAAAATAATGTGTGTTCCATGTACTTTAAATTAAAGGTTCTATCTTGGTTTGACCAGAATTCCTAAAAAGCCCTCAGAGAAATTTCAAAAAATTTTAAAAAATACTTCAAATGTTTTGTTTTGGGGAAAACTGTAATAAGTGAAAAAATGTATCTCTTATTTTTCGATCGACTTTCCCTTCTTATCTGTATTTATTTTTAAGAGAATATTATCATCTAATTTAATTTTTGCACTCAATTTTATTCCAATTTGCAAAATTTTAAAAAAAATAATAAATAAAAAAGTAAATTGTCTTTGCATGTAAATCTTATTTGTTCGCATTTTAGCAATAAAAATATTTTATTAATTTAATAAGCAAGTTTATTAAAATATTAATTAGATTAATATAATTTATAAAATAAAACAATAGCAAAAATAACATTTTTTATAAAATATGTTTACAAAAGTACGTAAGCAGAGTTTTTTTTTTTTTTTTTTGTTTCTTAATTAATTGTCACCAAAAACAATATATACCATAAAAATTAAACCTGCAAAACAATTACCAATTAAATATGTATTATAACAATTTCTTTCTCCTAAATGTTTCCTTTTAATAAATGTTAATTAATTCTTGTTCTATTGCAATTTATTCATAAATAAGTTGAATTAATTTAATGACCAACCTGTTTTTTTTTTGGCTTAAAGTACTTAAGTTGTTGCGCCTTTCAACCAATTATAAAGACTGGAAATCCTGAAAGACCTTGGTGTCTGAAATATAAAGACAAAAATGTTATAAAAAAACGTCAAGCGTTTTTAAAAAATTTTTTTGAAATTAAACTGCCTTTATAAAGTGTTTATGTGTTATATTTGTTTCTTGATAAAATCAGATCATTAATTTTAATTGTTTATATACAAAAATAGGTATTAATAGCAATTAATATTTATTTTTGATATAACTAACTGTTGATTTTATTATATAATTTGTTGAGAAATTAATAAAAAGGAAGGTAACCTGTGAGGGGCGTTAACAGGTTTTCGAAATACTTTTCCATTCCTATTAAATTTAATATTAGCCTAATAGGCTATTTAGATTAAAAATACTGTAAAAATCGTTGAATGAATTTGAATACTTTCAGTTTCCAACACGCCTTGAGCTATAGCAATAGATTTGATCTTATAAAGTGCATTTTCCCTTACTCTCTATTTCTCTTAAAGATCAGTGTATGATAAAAATTATTTTTTATTAATGGATTTCGTATTTAAAAATGTCATTAGTCCTCTTCTTTTTCTAATGTTTAATAACATATTTCTAATTTATATAATTTATGCATCATTCTTTCGATTGCAGATGTTTTAAAGATTGATCGATCTTGTTTTGCTAGTTTTTTTTTTAATTCTAACAAAAGTTGTACAACTTTTACTTTAAAAACGATTACTTTTACTTTAAGTAGCAAATGTTTGTCCTCAAATTAAAACCGTGATTGTCTCTTAAAGCTTCTTATTTATTTTGTCTTAAAACAATAGCAAATAAAAACTTATTTAAATATTTATAAAATATAGTATAGAACCTGTACAAGTATCCAAAAACTACTTAAATGTGACAAAAAGACAAAAAAAAAAAAAAAAAAAAACTTAAAAAAAAAAAAAAAAAAAAAAAAAAAAAACGTGTCTACCTACAACATCATCATCATCAGTGCCATAAGTTCAGATTTTTTTCTATTGCTGATGACGATCGTCATTTTATGAAACACCAAAAAATAAAGAACCAACAAATGAATATAAAACATGATCAGTGATCACTATTATTTCAGATGTTTTATTTAGTTGCTTGATTTTGGCTGAATGACTGAAAAGAACAAGTTTTATTTTTAAGTCAAGAGTTTTTTTGTTTTCTTAAATTATTTTTTGGTGGATTTTAAGTTATTTATATTTTATTTATTTTATTTTTTTTGATATGCGTAATATTTGCATAATGTTTTTTTTTTGATGTTTTATCTTTTAAAAGAATTATTGAATAATTTATCATAAAAATTTTAAAGAAAAAAACCTTAAAAAAAACCAAGATAAAATACAATAAAAACTATGATTAAGAGAATTTATGTTTAGAATATAATATGTTGCTTGATTTTTGTATAAATAGTTGAAAATTTGGAATTTTTTTTCACCTCAGCACCCATAAATAACATAATTCTGTACCACTGTTGCTGATTAGGGGAAAATGATGAAATGTGAATTCAAAAATCTAAAAGTTTGTATAGATTTTAACTCAATTATGTTAGAAATTCTTTAGGTAATACTCTGATAGTAATCTTTTTGGTTTTATGATGGTGATCACGAAGGAAAGAAAATTCTCTTTTGAAACTCGATAAGATCGTACTATTTTCTTTTAGAATACACTTAAAGTATTAATTTTAACTCAAATGTATAATGTTTTATTTTGAGAATAGATCGATTAGATCGTTTCTTTTTAAGAATACATACAAAATATTTATAAGCTTTTATCAATGTTGTAATATCTTGTTTAAAACTTATCATGTAATTATTAATTTTGTAGTTAAGTTTGTTTTGTGGAAAAAATATATATATATAGTGGCTTTTATTGATGATCGTAAGAGAAAAACTAATTAATCTCTCGTAAATCGAAGGGAACAGACTTAGTTTCTCTCTTTCGATCTTCAATTAAGGCCAATTAATTACTTTTATTGTGTTCTATAGACTAAATATTCCAAACTATATTGAATTTTTGCGATAATTAATAAAAAAAAAAAATATTTTTTTGTTATTTAAAACTGATCCTGTGTCATGTTTTTTTCTTTTAACATTGTGTTTATATTGGTAAAATTATTATATATTATTACATAAGAAAAGAACTAAAAGATCGTAAAGAATTTAACTCAAATGTTTCTGTTTGGAATACACTTTATTAGTTTTTATAAAACGATTTTATTATATTCCATGATAATCCGTAAGATCGGACTTTTCTCACCCAAAATATTTATAGACTTTTATCGATCATTTAATATGTTGTTTGAAATCGTGTGTTTTATATATATTTTTAACTATATGTTTAGAGCGCAACAAAATGTTATGGAAAAGGCTATTAATAAAGATCAAGACGAAAATGACTTTATCTCTCTTATGGATCGATAAGATCACACAATTTTTACTTAGGATCTAATGGGTTCTATTTTGATAATAACCTCAAGATACTATAAGAATGTTTAAGATAGGCTTTATCAACAGGATTAGCATCTCGGGAATAACCTTCATAACGATTTACATCGATGCTGTTTAAAACTGATCAGGCGATGAAGTTTAAAGCTGATCATATTTTTACCTTTATGTGTTATTAAATAAGGAATAAACTAATCAATAAACAAAATGTATTAGTTTTTCTTTATAGAAAAAACTTAAAATACTTTAATGGCGATCAAGAAAGTAATTATTTCTCTCTCTCTCTCTCTCTCTCTCTTTCGTGAAATCGATACAATTAGACTTTTTTTATTTTAGAATACATTCAATGTTAAAACTGATCATTGAATTAAATTGTTTTCCTTTTGTCAACTTTTAGTTAAGAGTGCAAAAAATAAAATAAAAATATATAAGATCCATAATATCGGATTATTATTTTAATTGATTTTATTGAAGATCGAAAGAAATAGAGAATTTTTAATACATTATTAAAAATCGATGATTAAGAAATTCTTTTAACTTTTTATTTAAACTGATCGTGTGATTTACTTTTTCTTCAAATTTCTGTTTAACATAACATATATATACTTTTCAACTATAATTTACTTTATTTCGAACTCAAGTCTCTACCTAATTTTCCCTTAATGCTCCATCAATTACGGTCAGCTACCTGGTGCAAAAAAGTGATCAGAAAACAAAATAATGACAGCAAAACAAAATGACAATAGATTGACGTATAAATTAAAAAACGTGTATTTATGTTTTTCTTTATAAAAAACAGTTATGAATATTTCATAATTTTATTACTATCGATTGTATGTATGGAAATTATTTATTAATAATAATAAATTTTAATACCTGTCATTATCAACTACGCACACCTTAAGAAACACACTAACACCATCGGACACAAAAACCATATCCTGTTTAAAATTTTTCATTAATTTCAAAGGAATGATTTTATAATTAAGTTGATTTTTTTTTGCAAACATAAAAAATTAATATTATCATTTTTTAAATTAATAATAAGAAACAATCGAGAAACAAATGTTTAATCAAATCAACTAATTTAAATAATTAAATTTTAATAATTTTCTGATGTGAGTATTTAATTCTTTTTAATCTTTTGTTTTCTAATGAAATCTACATAAAGATATTTGATTATTATAATTTCTGTTATGCTTTTTGTTTAAATTTTGGCATATTTAATTAATTAAGCATTTTATTTATTAAATAAAATCGTATTTATATTCTAATAAAATATTAAATAATTCTGTTAAACAAAAAAGTTTAATTTGTTTTTAAATAGTTTTTTTTCGTGAGCTTTTGATATCAGATTTCGTGAGCCTATTTAATTAAGGTTTAAACGCCTTAGAAAAGAAAAAAAATATTTTTATTTTGATTATAAATTTGAATACACATTTGTTTGCTTTTTTTAATCAAAAACCAATTAATCATGGTATTTGGCACTTCTTAAATAGATGTTAAATTAATTGGAATTAATGGATGTTTTTTTTTTCAGAAATACAAATATTATTAATTCAAATGATTTATTTTTTAATCTGCAATTTTGTGGGGGTCTTAAACATTTAATTGAAATTGTAATAATTAATTTTGAAATACCGAAAATAATTGCAAATTTTTAATAATATTTATTATTAAAATAAAAGTTGCAAAAAATAAGATATGTTTATGGACATTTATTAGATGATATCAATTTCGATCGATAGTAATAAATCTTGAATTTAATAGATAAATTATAAATAATTAATATTTTGTTTTTTAATAAAATTTTAAGATATTAATTAAAAAACCCAATAAACCAAAAAACTATATGGTTTTTAATATTGATATTTAATAATTAATATTGATTTTCAAAAGTATTTAGAATAAAATGCATTTTTTTATGGAAATATAAATACCTATATCGTTTATTTTAAAAAAAAGTTATCATAATTGAAGGTTCATTTTGCTCCAATAGATGGAGAAAAAACATGGTTACAGCATGGTCTCTACAACTATTCAATATTTGCATTGCTTTGAATAATACTGTGTTCATGATAGCAACGATTAAGTTTCTGTTTGTTAATTTAAAACTTTAATATGGTTGACTGCAATTATAATATGTATTTAAATATTTTTTATATGAAACTATAGTTTATGAAAAAATCCAAACATTTAGTCAATTCTACAACGATTTAGTTAATCAGTTCGCGTTAATCACTTCAAGTGAGGGACGTTAAATTTATGGTGCAATGTTTGCATAATTTTCGAAAAATCCATAAAATTTTCGTATTAAAGTTATTTTTAATGTTCCTCCGATTTTATTATGTAAGTTCCTCGGTCTTGTTTTCCAAAATGTGGGAGTGTCTACTGCGCTGGCTATTTCGAGCACATCAATGAGATAAGCGCAAAATACCCATAATTACAAGAGGAATAAATCCTTGTCTCAAATTTTTTATTCGATGACCCACAGACCCCCCCGCCCAAAAAAACTGAAAATTTTAAAATACCTAAATGTTTTGTCATCTTAAGTTTACTACCCTGTATTTTACTGCTGAAAGTCTGCACAACAACAAAGATGGTGCATTATTTTATTAGTTTATTAGTTTTTCTATATTCTTGAATTTTGAACAACAATCATAGTTAGGAAAAGAAACTTATTGTGCTAGAATTTTGCACTGTATTAGTTTGAAATCTCGTGAGTTGAGATCAGCCCAACCATATGATACCCTACACTTATGCCAATGTGTGTCAAAATTCAGTCTTATATGGGAGCTATTGTCAATTATGGAAAAATCTTCATACAATTTTGCACTATCATGGGAGCTAAGTGAAATAATGGGCTGATCATGTACAAAATAGGCTTCGTCCTTGTGCAAAAAGTCATATGTAACAAGCTTCATCAAATTATCTCTTTTGCACAAGGACGAAGCCTACTGATTTGATTATGATCGGCTTATTATTTCACCTAGCCCCCATACAAATATTCTGCCGGAAAAGATGTTTAACATTCACAATCACCTTAAAAATTGAAATATCTTAATTTAACACAAATAAGTTTTATGTTAGCATAAATCGGTGTGCCAAATTTCATGAAGATCGGTCCATAATTGGCAATAGCTCCCTTATAAGACTCAATTTGAATGGTGTATGGTATCATATGGTCAGGCTTGACCGATTATACTTTTTCTCTCGTCATATTATTAATATCTTAAGTTTTCGATCCATAACTTGATTGTTTATGAAAGAATTTAATTCATACACAAAACCAAAATTTTGTTAAAATATTTATAACTGATCTATATTGAGATGAAAGTCTTTAGTATTAACAAGGGCTTCAAACTTGAAAACCGTATTTAAAAACCTGTTTTTAAACATATCTCCGCCATTTACACATCGATCTTGCTAATTTCAATAGCAATATTTTCAAAAGGATTTTCGATCATTTAATATATACATTACATATATCAGCTACCGGTTGGCTTCATAAAAGCCATTTCAACCGTCACATAGACAGACGAACATAGACCTATCGTCATCATTTCTAACAAGGCTCCAAAAAATATAAACTTTTTGGCTTTCCCACAAAAAATTTTAGAAATTTCAAACGAAATAACAAACTTATATACTTAAGCCCTTCACACATATAGTAAAGGGTTAAAAAACACGAAATTTTGCATTAAAAAGGGTAAATTGACAACACTGCTTACATATGTAAGTTGACAGAATGTAATTTTGACAGTGATAGTGTTCATCTAAAACTTTTCGCTACATTTTATACAAAGTACTTAGTTTTTTTCAAATTTTATAGTTAATACATTTTAGTAAAGGTAACATTCAGTTTTAATTAATTTTATTATTAGCCCGGGTTCACACACAGCAATTTTTTTTCGGCAATTCTAAGTTTATAGTAGAGAGAATAGAATACTAAACTTTTACATTCTCTTTACCTCTCTCGTCTACAAAGTTAGAATTGCGGCAAGAAAAATTGCTGTGTGTGAACACCGACTTATTTCAAACATTTCTATGGTATAGCAAAAATTCTATCAGCCGTATTAAAAAAAGTAATAATAATAATAATTTATGATTGATAAAGGTTTACTATCTTTTTCTTATGGAAATTTACATACAAAATGTTAGTAAACCTTTATCAAACATACATTATTTGTTTATGAATATGGCTGTATATTTTTAACATAGAGTCTTAAGTTGTAGTTTGTAGTCAAATTATAAGCATCCATTGTAAAATATGAAACTCCCCTTAATGGTAATGAACTTTTAAGATTTCAAACAAAACAATGTATATATTTATATATCTTTTGTAATGTTATTAATGTTAATTGCTATTGCATAATTTTTCAAAATGATGACTTGACATTTTACCAAGAATATTATTACTCCTAATAATAGAAAAACAAAAACTAATATTTTAAATGTTTTTAATATTGATAATGAATTAATATGAGTAACAAATATTTGGATACAGAACCATGATATCCGAAAAAAAAACAAGAAAATTGAATAAATAATCAGGTCAAAATTATGGTCAATTCAATGGCATTAAAATCATTATTTGAACAAAATAACAAAAAACGATGAAACAAATCTTAAAATATAATATTAGAAAATAAATAAAAATTGTTTATTATGTTTACACAAAATTTACAATGTTAATTTTTTGTATTTACGTCATGTCATTGTAATCAAGAAGAAGAAGAAGACTTCTTAATAAAAATATATATAAATAGACCTTTATTTTGTTTGGCAGCTTAAACTTGTATTATGACATACTAAATCTATCTTTCTGTCTTGTTGCTAATTAATATTAAAAAAAAAAAAAACAACAACAAATCAAGAATTTTAAATTGACATGACATGTAAATGTAAATTTTGAGGCCTACTGCGTTCACTGAACAATAATATTGATGATAACAATATTGTAGATGTATGTAGATGCTAATACAAATTGATGCCTATAATATTCATTCAGTCTTGTGTATAGCATTTATTGATTGTCTTTGATCTTGAAAAGTAAAAACATCATTATATTATTTTGTTGTTTAGCTGTATGTTTAACACAAATATAAATTGTCAAATTTGTGATAATTTATTATAAAACCTGATTATTAATTTAACGCACTTGATGTCCATGGCATATTCGTATGAAAATACAGCAACAATAATGAAAAAAAAAAAGAAAAAAAAAATATAATAAAATATAAAAAAAAGATAACTACACAAAATGGAAAAACAAAATAACAATACGATATAAACGCATATTATAAAATTTAAATAAGAAGACTAAAGTAAGCTACTTGGTACCCCTGCCACTACTAAACTACTCTGATAACTACTACCAAACAGATCAGTTCACAGTAAATTCCATAAAGATTCTCTTATAATAATGACAGCATTTCAACTGTTAATAACATCATCAGAAGTTAACTTTGCTAATATAATCACATTGATGATCATTTGTAGCCACACTGGCAACAATGTTAGTAACATCGTTAGGAAGAAAAGCATCTGCTGCTAAAGATTCTATAGTAGTTTGACAATATTAAGTCGAATTTTAAATATACTTTTTATTTAAGAATTGAAACTGTTGAGAAAAATATAAGTTTTATAGTTTCAATCACTACTTAAGAACTCGTGGACTGCTTTTAGTAACCTTTTCATTAGAGATTAAATAGTTGTTTTAGCCACTTGTTTGGAACAGTTTGCTCAACTCTTTTTAAAGTTTTTATTATTTTATTATATATTTTTTATGCTCATTTCATTTCACGAGAGCTGAAGATCTTAGCTCCGGACAATTTGGAAGATTAGCTTCTGTTGGTACTAAAACTATGTTATTGTTTTGGTACCACTGCAGAGCTTTCTTACCGTAGGGACATGATGCCAAATCGGGCCAAAAATATGTAGACACTTTGTGCTCTCTTATTAAAGAAAGAAACTTTTTTTGCCTGCACTCATTATGTTTGGTTCGGTTTTTGTAAGGCCCATTGTAACAAATGGCGTTTGACAAATTTTGACCCGCAAGCTCAAAAAATCTGCCAATATATTCATTGTTTATTACACAATGTATAGTAACTACTGATCGGCTGATCGGATGTGCTTGAAATTTGATATAAGCGCAGCAAAGGAGCGTATAATGTTAAGTTAGGAAGGGAAATCCAACTGATATCTTAGAGGCGGAGCTAAAATGGTTCAAATTAGAGTACCTCCGACATAAAAATTTTTTATCGCTTTTCAAATCTTGTCCGATTTCAAATATTTTTCTATATTATTGTAGGCTTGTGCTTGCATGTTCTATTTGTCTCTTATAGTTTTAGAGTTATTTGCGTTTGAATTTTTTAAGTACCTTAATTTTGCATGTTCTTGGTCAAATTTTTTTCGTATATATCCAGGAGTTCAAAGCGATTGCATTAGGTTTTTTTTAACAAAAAGAATACAATTATTATTGAATGAAAAAAATAAAGGATTTTGAATTTGAAAATTGCTAAAATTACGACTTTTTGTGTTTTTTTTAGAAAAACTATTTACTTTTTTTTCTTTAGCAATATATAATAATTTTATACTTTTCTGAAATGAATCTTCACAGAAATGACTTTAAAATAAAAACAAAACCTAATAATTAAAGTGGTATATACCTCCCGAATTTGACCTATTTTATATGAAATTTTTGACTTTAGTTTAAATTTTCTAAAATTCAAAAGCAGGAATCGGCAAACGGAATACAGTTCAGGAATCTATAATATGTTGTTAAACGTTTCCATTCAAAATTTACGAGAATTTGAGAATAATGTGGATTTTATAGCTGAAAATGTGAAAAATATCATATTTGGATTTTTGGCGTGTATTTTTGGGAATTTAGGGATTAGTTTTACAAAAATCTTAAGATAGTTTTATTAACAAAGATTTTATTACAGATTAAATGTTTGAATTTACTCCAAAAAGCAATTTTTCACAAAAATTAAGTTTAATTTCAAAAATTGGGAAAAATATTTTTCACCTAAATTACATGGTTTTGATGACATAATGTTTCGTTTTATGGAAAAAGAATGAAATCAATGTCTTTTATAGAACCGAAACTATGCCACTTTAATGTTGAATAAGTCATGGAAAATTCTATTTATTTGCCTATGTCATATTAACTTTATTTTTAGCTCCCTTAGCTCTGCGATTGAAGGATCTGTTGGGTACTTTTTAAAAATTTAACATTGTTTACTCTTCTGCTATGCTTATAGTAAATTTCACGCAAATCTAACCAGGAGATCAGAAGCTATAGACTTATTTCCAAAAAAGTTTGGAGCAATGGAGCGGAGCTAAGGGTGTACTAGAGCATCTATGACACACAATTTTTTATCGCCAAACTTGTCAAATTAATGTTTCTCATGCGATTTCAAAAAGTTTAGCTAATAAAAGAATAAAAATATCTTTTGAATAAAGAAAACTTGAAGTCGATATCTTAACCAAGATTAATTTGAAAAACCATTAAACTCAAATATTCGTCTCTATTTGAGAATTTTTTTACCGACAAGTGTTATCTAAAATATTTGCTATTCGTGTAGGGACTGCGGGATAGACAATAGTTCATGCTAAAAAATTATTTATTAATTAAAAAAGTTATAAATTTGATATAGCAATGAGCTAATTATTACAACAAAATTATGAATAATACATTGCCCTGAATTTCGTTTCCCTTCCTTAAATTTCCAGCTCAAAAACTAATTCAACGGGGTAGAATTAATATTAATTTAAGCCTAAATTTGTTTATCTATTGGGATTTGTACAATTAAACAAAGGCCCTTTAGAAAGAGTCAAGGAAAATCTACTAATTTAGATGATGTTTTTTTATACTTCACTCTAAATGAATTAAGTATTCATCATCTCCGATGAAAACAAACCTTTTATTTATTATGTTACTAATGTTTTAATAAACTAATTATACCAATTTACTATAATATTTTAAAGACAACAATATAAAAATAGTTAGTGTTATACTATAATATATTTTATTATTATGACTACTACATTAGCATTATTTGCATATGCATTTAAATGTTAATATTTTCTTTAACGTAAGTATAAACTATAAGTTTGTTTGATTGTTTGTTTTTATTTGTATCTGTGTATTGTTGTTATAATAATAACAACAAGTTAACAAGAAACAACAACTAAAAAAAAAACAAATTAAATAAATATATATGTTAACTTTGTATTTGTTTACAATATAAATTACTTATTTTTATTTAAATTTGTTTAATTATTTGAGATTATAGTTATTTACATGTGAGAAGGAAAGTATATTAAATTATTCAAACAATTGGTAACGTTACTAATAAACTCTAAAGATACATATACTAAGGTTATCATAAAATCTTTGAACACCTTTTTCTTGTAATTAAGAAAATGTGTTTTTATAAGAAAAGAAAAAAAAAATACAATGACAACTTTTAAACGTCAATAACTTGTCAACCTTAAAGATTTTCGGTAGTCAGTTTGTTTTGTTGCAAAGGTAGCAAATGTCAATTAAAAACTATAAAATAAAATAAAAGATGTTAATGACTTTTGTTGTTGAAAATTATAGATCTTTGAAAGATACAATCTATTAGCATAGATAGTATAATGACAAATTTGGCTTTATATTGGTTTAGAGGCTTAAAAAAATTAGATGCTTTTAAGTTTTTTTTTTTTTTTTTATCAAATTGAAGGGAACTAAATTAAATATAAATTAATTGATAAATAATAAAAAATATAACACCAGATGACTTACAGAAAGTGAGATTTTATAAATTACACTGCACTGTGGAGCGGAATCAAAAATTCGAATCCAAAAATAAACTATTTTGAAAATTGCAAAAAAAAAACAAATTATTATTACTCTTAATCGTAGGGTTAAATTTGCATGAAACTGCACACAGGCTTAACAGAGGAAAGAAACATTTTAAATTTGAAAGCAGTATCCTATAAACATTTGCGGTGCAGAGCTATAGGGCCTCAAATACGGTACTAATGACATGAAAATGTTTAGACACCATCAATAATTTTAGTTTAGCAAAATCTTCACAATTTTTTATTATAGCACAACATTTTCTACCGATTTTAATTTATTTAATGCATTTAGTTAAAGAAACAGATTCTCTATTGAATAAAGACAATTAGAAGGCGATATTTTTACTGAAATCAAAACTAGCCTTTTTAAAATTGGATATTTTGAAACAATTATAAATAAAAAAAATTTAAGTTTCAAAAATATTTCTTTAGATTAATATAAGTGCAAATTATAATATTAAAATATTAAAATCCACTTTCCTTGAATTAAGCGCTAGTTCTAACCCATTTAACCCCAATTTAGGGACGGATGGGTGGAAATTAATTTACCAATAAATACTTTTAACCAATAAATACTATTATTAATTTAATTTTTATTAACAAATTAGTTAAAAATTAAAAGACTTATGCCCGTTAACACAAAATACAATTATGTTTAATTTAACAAAAAATTACCAGGTTAATAACAAACTTAAAGTTAATTTTCTCTATTAACATTATTTAAAAGTTAGTTAACTTTAAGTTAGTATTATTGTCAATGTTTTGTATCTAAAAGTCAAAATATTAAAAATAATTTTATTTGTGTTTTAAAATATAAAAAAACTCACATGGACTTTATTATCTTCTAAAGAATTTTCAGACTGTATGTGGAGCTATGGTCGATTATAAACCAGTTGATATCAACAAAATATATTCAAAGTGTCAATTTGTATTTCGTTCATATAGTTTACATGAACAGACGACTGTGGACATACATCTATAAATCACTTATATTTACTTAAACTTACGTTCTGATTATAATGCATTATTGTTGGGGTCTTGAAAGTTTATATGATGCTAGGGACCACCATTTTGAAATAGTTCAATAAATACAAACAATTAAATGTATTTCGTTCTGATGTATCCACTTGTTACAAATAAGAGTGAAGATCAGGAATCTGAGTATAATTATGTTCTGGACTTGGCAGCTGAAAACTATAGGAGAAATATAAGTTTGCATGTGTTATATTAAAATGAGGCGTAACATTTTTGTGATGTTTATTAATAGAGTTTAATATATATTGTTTACCAAATATATATAAAGAATTGTTCAATATTACATAATTCTTTTATTTATTTTTGTACAAACTAAAAGTTAAAAAATAACTGAAAAAATTTTTTGGATTAAATTTAACTTAATGTTAGTGCTAACTAGAACTTTGTATTAATGATTTTTATTTTTAACTTTTGTTTAAACTGAATATTAGTATTTGATTAGTTAAAATATTGATGTGACTTTTCTTTGACATTTTCGATGCATGTTAACCCTATTTATGTTATGGGTTCTGGAGAAATATTTATATTTGACTGATGACCTTCTTATGAGGAAAAATATTAAAAAGCGGACTTGATACAACAAATTTAAAGCAAATTCTTATTTAGCATATTATTTCCCTTAGCCAAAATTTAAATTTTTAAATTTTAACACAAAATGTAACAAAACCCTTGATAAAACCACATATACCCAAAAATATTCTTATAAAGATCTACATGAAGTCACACTATTTTGTCAACAAAAGAAATTAAATTAAATATTTATTCAATTGATTAAAATATATTGTATACAATTTCAATTCAATAAGAAATGAAATGAATGAAACAACACTTTGCGCAGGCGCAATTGTAAAGAAATAATAGCGTAGGTGATTTTAGTACATATTTTAAACACAAATTTAATATCTGTGAGAAAATCAAATGTATATTCATCATCTTCACTGTCAATTGCTAAAACTTTAACATCTGGATATGGCTAATATTCATAATGGTTACAATGGAAATTTCTTAGTTGAAACTCACTCACATGTTTGATTATTATACTAAATATTTAGTATGAGAATATGGCTGCAAGTATTTGTTTAATATTAGTTTTTGTAAAGGTCACTTGTCCACATGCATGTGTTAATTGATTAAAATGTTATACGTATGTATGTAGGTATATTCAAAACCTTAAGCTCTAGTAATTGTGGATCTATGTATACAAAATACTTGTTTGCAAAATTTATAAATAAATATTCAAATTATTATTATTATTATTATTATTTCTTCCATTATTATTGGCAAACAAATTTTAGTCTAATAGCAAGTATTTTAACAATGTTTGTGGTCAGTTAGTATTATTATTTTAAAAAATAAAACATAATAACATTTTGCCACTAAGATTAAAGAGTTCTCTTCAATCCTGTTGTGTAAGAAAATGAATACAAATGATTTGTTTTTAATTAATGCAAACATTTTACTAAACATTTTAGATAATTATTGTGTGATCATAAAATAAAACGAATGTACAGCAAGTGTTAGAGAGATCATTGATAAATGTTTGTATTTGCTACCTTATACATAAAATATTGATTGTAATATTTTTTTTTTTATTTATTTAATTCAATTATTTGCTGTTTCACAAAATTTTTTTTGTAGATTTTTTATTGCCAAATACATATATATTTTCATTATCAATTGTCAAAGAATTTATGGTATTAGAAGGTCTACAGTTTTCTGTAAAAACTTGAGAGTTATTGAAATGCGTTTTACAAGGTCTTGAGCAGAGCTTTTATCAAGGTTGTTTTTTTTTCGTTTCCATTATATTACGACAAATATCTATACCGGTTTTAAAATCTGTTAAAGAATCCCAGACAATATGAAATTTACCGAATTCTTGAAAAATTATATATTATTTGTCTCTTATTTATATTGTTGATACATTATCTTTTAAAATCTCAAAATGTACGTTGTACATCTCGTTAGTATTTTGATACATTCAACGGATTAAATTATTTCCCTGCAACTGGATTCAGTATAACTCTTTTCATTTAGTAAATATATATTTGGAATAAAAACAATTTAGATTTTTTTATCATTTATATTCTTTGTATCGCGGTACATATTAAAATTTACTTTTAAGATTTATTTCTGGAAATCCGGTTTGGGTTCGGGTGTTATATTCCATTATCAAATGATTCTATTTTTTCCTTAGCGTAGCCGGATAACATACTGCTTCCATAAATACACTCCGAGTACTAGGTAACATTTTTTGCTTTGTTAAATCCTATATTCAATTGTAATAATTGTCTAAAATATACAAATAGAATAAAACAAAATTATGGTTGCAAATTATCGCTGCCTACACTTAATTTAATTATATCAGCAGCAACATATTAATTCCCAAATAGTTTACCCAATTGGCCCTTTAAACTCAAAGTTTCAAATATTTTTTTAACGGTATTATTGTCTGTATCTCTCTCTCTCTCTCTGTACCAGTAATAAGTCAATGCCGTTTGAATAATCATAAGTTTTGAAGCATAATCTGTACCGTTTATTCAATGAAGTTATATTTGCAATTTAATAGGTATGAAAGTTATACATAATAAAATAAATAATAATAAAATAAATATTTCAATATTAAACTGTCTTTATCGAAGGTAAATATTTAAATCAAATATGGTTCACATAAATCATAACGTACTTTCAAAAGAATTACGGAAAGAGTACCATTTCGCAAAGTTATGAATTAAAAAGAATTATTTGTACAAATTGTGTATGGGGACTATCTCTCCAACACTCTCCCCGGATCTATCCAGTCCAGTTTTATTATAAATTTTTGAAGTTTATGGGAGTTTTTCATACAAAATTTTAAAACAAAATTTTAAGATAAAATTTTAAGATCATTTTCGATCAAATGTGGTACTATTTCTCCAGGTTTTACTCATCTCACGTTTATCTTTAATTATGAATGTTGATGAAAAAATTATTCCTAAGAAATTTTTAGACTTTTGTTGTAATAGAAATATGATATCTTTTATTGCATATGGGGTACTAATTTCACGTTTCTAACCGTCCATTTTCATTCTAAACTTGAATTTTTATTATAAAGATAAAGTTTTAAGACTTTTGCTTTAATATTTAATATCTCATGAATGTTAATATTAAAATTTCACTTGATACAAAGAAGTTTTGCATAGTACAATAGTATATAAAGATCAGAAAAAAATCACTACCAGAAATGGCCTTAAAATCCTATGCTATCACATGATCGGGCTTGATCAACTATATTAGTATATCCTATACAATAATGTGGTGGAGGTTATTATGCGTTTGTGTTGATGTTTATAAAGCGCGGAACCTTTACCTTAAAGTATATCAGAAAGTGATTCTGAGTTGATTTTACGATACCCGTCCGTTCGTCTGGCTGGGTGTTCCATGTAAACCTTGTGAATAGAGTACAGATTACAATTTTAAAGATATTGTGATGAAGCCTATTGAAATTGGTTATGATAGGTCCATTCTTTTACCTAGCCCTGTGTAGTGTAATTACTTTACTACTTAAATAATTAATATTATTTTTTATCAAAAAAGTTTTAAGTTTTAATATTGTTTTATATCAAATTTGATATCTGGAGAAAAACGTTTCTTGTCAGAGAAACTCAATAATAACTTAAAAAAAAGAAATATTTTTTAAAATAAAAATAAACATTTCTTAAATATAAATAATCCTACAACGACCCCCACAACGATCGTAAATATTTTAATAAAGTTCAATGCAAAGAAGTGTTAATCTTTATGAGAAATTTAATCTATATCAGTCTATAATTGACCATAGCTTCCAAAAAAATTTTTCTCCCTTTTCTATTCGACACAATAAGTTTTCTTTAAGTAGAAATCATGGATGCAAATTTTATAAGTTTATATAGCTCTCACATAAACCCACTTTCGGGAATCACTCTAAAGCAGCGGATAAATACATAAAAATGTTAGTATTAAGTTAATATTCAATATTTTTATAATTTATTTTATACTTAATAAAGGTCTAATATAGGAACACTCCCCGTATTATGATGAACATGGTGATGTAGGGTATTATATGGAACCGACTATATCTTTTTATTTCCTTCTTATTTATATTGGTGTTATTCAAAAAAGGTCAATAAAAGTTTATTTATAAAAATTAATAAATGATCAAAATATTACTGTCACTTTCGCTTTTTTTAATAATTTTAAAAACTTTCGCTTAATATACTTAGTATGGAAATAAAATTCACTTTTATATACTATATACTATATATATATAATTATATTTAATTATTATTCCTTTAAGTTAAAAAATAAAAGTAAAACTTGTTTTTAAAGCCAATTAAATATACGGAGAGATAGGTAGGGTAATTTTTATTTACAAAATTAAAAAGAATCCTAAAGGGTAGATAGAATATACGACATAAATTGGTTTATTATTATATCTTAACATTTAAAAAAATTTTAAGTGTTTTTACACCTTTTAGAACAATAGCCAAAATGACAGCTATACTAGTCCACTGGTGATTAAAAGTCCTCATTATTATTAAAAATATAATTAAATGATAATTATTTACGATTCAATTTAATTGTAGGAAAAAAAAAATATTCAAGCGTTAATGAAATTTATTATTAAATAAATTATTAATTGGACAATAGATGATTATAACTTTTAAATTGTTAATATTTTGTTGAAATCTTTATTTAAAATCCTAAAATTAAATAAAAAAAAACCGATACAAAATGGAGATATAAAAATAACAATATCCATTTATTTATTCACAGCTCGTAAAATATGTGCAAAATAAACAAAAAATAAAAAACTGAAACAAAGTTATAATTGAAATCTAATGTTTTATTACGAACAAATTAACACTTTTTGGACAATGGAAGCGTGCTTTAAATGTGTTTGTTAATAAAAAATATGTAATAAATTATAATATGGTAACTATAAAAAGTAATAGACGAATAAATAAGACGCTATGGGTAATGAAAATTTCTAATTTTAATTTTTCAAAATAATTTTTTTGAACGAGTATTGTCACTAATTTGTGAATAAAATCAAAATTTATGCAATGATTTGATTGGAATATAACAAATTTATCATTACGAGTTAAGAACAAATGTTTGCATTTTTGGCGTCTACGAATTTTTATAATTTTTTGAAAATTTTTTATGAAATTTTATTTTTTTTCGGCAATTTGTTTGAATATCTCCATAAGCCTGAAGGATATTAAAAAATGATGTACATATAATTTATAGGAAATTTCAATAAAAATTATTTGTTATTTTATTGAACTAAATCACATGACACGTTTTCGAAATAGGTTTTCATATATGCTGAAACCTCATTAATACTACAAATAGCGATTAAGTAGGAAAAATAGTAAAATAAATTCTAAAATAATAAAAACGAGAGAAAAAGGTATAGTCGGTCAAGACCAAACATATGATACCCTACATCATTGCCTATGTGTACCAAAATTCGTGAAGAAGCCAATTATGGACCTATACCTGTATTAAGTGGAAAATAAAATCATACTATTGCAGAATATTACGTGGATACTAAGATTCACATGTACTTATGCACTTTTTGGTGATTCCCTAAATTGGGTCTTATATGGGTGTTATGGTAAATTATGGACCGATCATTATGAAATTTGGCACATATGCTTACATAAAACTTATTTATGTTAAATTTCATTAAAATTTTTAATTTTTAAGGTATGTTTGAGTGTTAAAACTCTATTCCGGGAGAACATTTGTATGGGGGCTAGGTTAAATAATTGGCCGATCATGACCAAAATCAATAGGCTTCGTTCTTGTAAAAAAAAATCATATGTACCAAGTTTCATGGACAGCCAGCCAACCAGACGGACGGACGGACATCGTTAAATCTACTCAAAAAGTGATTCTGAGTCGAACGTTATACTTTAAGGTGGGTGTAGGAACATTTTTTCTCTGCGTTACAATATTTGCACAAACACCAAAGGTGGTCTAGGGTATAATTAAAATTTTTGTAAATAATTGGATACAGCTTAAAAATAGACAAAATTATGTATTTGTAGCTATTAAAATTTTCAGGCAAATTTCAGTTGTTTTCTTATAAGCAGCGATCAAATTCAATAATTTTTTTAAATTTTTGAAAAGGAGTAAAAAAATAAATTTTCAATATATTTTTATTTTAAGTAAAAGGTTTTTTAAAGTAAAAATTTAGAATGAAGTAATCAACTTTAGTTAATAGTAATAGTATAACTTAATATATAACGGGATGTTTGTTCTGAAAATTTTTTGGAAAAATAATACATATGTCTACTTTGATATAATGAAAAAAATCATTACTTTTATATAGCCTGATTTGTGAAATAATTTCTTTTTTCGAAAAATTCTCCAGTAAAAGCCATGCAAAAAACAGCTTAAGTGCGGACATTTTCTTTGATTTATCAAGCGTAAGCAATCGGACAGAATCGAATTAAATATGTAACTTTTAATTGGATTTACATGAAATTACACACAGGCCTAGTAGAAGAGAATGACATTTGTAATTTTGAAGCAGCATAACATATACACCTCAGTAGCGGAGCTATGGTGTTTCAAATAAGGGTACTAATTCATAAAAAATGTATTAGTAGTGATTTTTCCCTTTACCGATTTTCAATATTTTTTTTATCACCTTAAAGTTCTTCATAAAAAGTTTAAAAAACATGCCTGCATATACTATTTCTCTTATAAATTCTTTGAGATATTTTAATTTAAAATTTCAACAATCAAGTCTTTTCTATATATCCCAAAACTTTCCGCAGATAAGGGACAAAATTATCTTGAAACAAAAAATAAGGGACAAAATTATCTTGAAATAAAAAATAAATGAGTTTGAATTGCAAGTTTGCAAAAATAGACAAACAGAGGGATGGAAGGCTGGACCTTAGAATGTTCTGAAATAGTCCTTTAAATTCGCAAATTATATTATTTCAAATTCTTGAGAAATAAAAAAAAAACTAAAGCTAAACATTAAAAAATTTATATCAAATTTTCCTGAATTTGGAACCATTTAACCCAAATGTATAGACGGACGGACAGACATTACCGTTCTGCCAAAAAACATTTTATAATTTTAAAATTATAAATAAACAAAAAAAAAAAAAAAAAATCATGATCATTAAAGTCTTGACATCAACTGAATTATGTATTATTTTCAACCAAAAAACTAAATTCTAAAAATAAATCTTTTACCTAATAAAAAATAAAAAATAAAATATTGGTAATATACTCCCCGGAATTAATAATCATTTACGGCTATTTTTACCTCAATATGGGATAGTAGAACAGACTTTAGAATTCTCTAAACAAAGACTTAAAAGTCAAAATAAATATCTTTGAATTCATGATAAATATAAAAATTAAATGTAAATTATAAAGTATGGTTCCCTGAACTATGAACCATTGAACTGTCTATACATTTAACCCAAATGTATGGACGGTTGGATGGACGTATATTACCATTCGCCATTTCCTCCTTTAAATGTATAAACGAATGTGGTCATTATTTATTTATTATTTAGAAAATGCAGTAGATTACATGCTATGTGTAAATATCCTTTTCAACCCTGTTTAGCCCAATGTGCAGCCTGCTATTATTTTAAACTTTTGAAAGCGTTTTAAATACTAAATTATTGTTTAAATTAGTAAAAGTTTCAATTTTATTTTTCTGTTGAAGTTATGCCAAGACTAATAAAAAATATAGAAAATATTTTTTATAAAGCCACTAAAATTTAAATTATTATGATATTTATATTATAATCCTTCATTAATCAGAAAATGCTAAAGCCAATGACAGTTCAATAAATTACCCACAGTTTGGTACTGATATTGCAAAATTTTCTAAACTAAAAAATCTCATAAAATAAGTTAAAAAAATAACAAGTGTTGATGGATAAATAAAACTACCAGCAAATATTTAAATTACCTTAAGTCATGACTTCTAATTTATTTTTAAGTGATATCGCATTTAAATTGCAAATATCAAATATTAAAGAGATTTATGAAATATGTAGACTTTGATCATAATTTATCATTATTTTTATTAAACTAATTGTAGGTGTCAAAATAATACAACTAATAAGCTTTAAATATACAAATTATTTTAATTTATATTTAAATTATTAAAAATATAAAAAACAATATTTAAATAAAAAAAAAATACCACAAAATAATATAATAAGTTTTATATGTTATTATGTATATTTAATAAAGCGATACAAGTTTATTTTAAATTTCATTTAACATTTTTTTGTTTCTTAAAACAAATTCAAGTATTTTATGGCAATTTAACTTTTTTCGAAGGAAAAAAAGAAACAAGTTTGTATCTTAAGTCTTTTGTTTTAAACTAAAATCTTAGACAAAATGAGTAGAAAACATGCCAAATTTATTTCAAAAAAAAAAAAAAAAACCTTCTGAATAAAAAGCAAAAAAAAAAAAAAAAACCTTCTGAATAAAAAGCATAGAAATAAATAAAAAAAAAAAACAAGTTATAAATACCACTATATTAAAAGTATAAAGTTTATATAGAAAAAAATTAAAATTTTAAAATAATAAAAATTAATTTATGTAAATTAAAAACAAAATTTAGAATATATATATTTTTTTGCTCATTTTGTTTGTTGCCATCATCATCATCATCACCAACATTATCAGCAGCTTTATAAATTTAAAATGTTTCCAACAAACAAAAACTAAATTTATTTTCTGTATTATGTAATATTTTAAGTATTTTAACCAAATGAAAGAAAAGAAAAGAAAAGAAAGACAGAAAAAACAAATCATATTATGAAATCTTTATCACTTAAAATAAATAAACATAAACATTTTAGTTATAGAAAAAATTTTAAATTCAAATAAATATTTATTCTGGCTATTGAAGAACTTTAAATTCTAATTAAATAATGACGTTGGTTTTATTTTTCTTTTTCTTTGTTGGTGTTTTTTAAGGTTTTAAATGCAATTCATATGTATGCATGAATGAATGAATGAACATTTCTAAACAAATATGATAAATAAGCAATTATATGTATAAATAATTTAATTTGTTTTAATTTTAACCATATGTCATTGGAATTATGTTGATGACAATGATGATTGTGGTGACAAGTAGCAAACCTACTCCTCTGTAAATACATCATACACACCAACCATTAGAGAAAAAAATAAATAAATAAATAAATAAATAAATAAATAAATAAATAAATAAATAAA
>MINK01172497.1:0-18249 GCA_001735545.1 Phormia regina
TATATATATAGCATATAAATCACTTTAAAATTCGCTAAAACAGCACAAGTTACATAGTTAAATAAATTATAATTCTATAAAAATTTAATAATATTTGCACATTGAATTTTTTTAATGTAAAAGAAAATTTGTATATATGAACCTCACGTAATTATTTGAATCCATGTAAGTAATACGATATTCATTCGTAGATCATACTGTTTTATCAATCTATAAAATCTTACAATTGTAAAAAAACTGTTGGTTTATTATTGAAATCAAATCGTTAATTATATATAAATTTTAATTAAATATAATATTTAATTTTTGTTGTTTTCAACGAATAAGAAACGTATAAGAACATTTTATGGAAGACGACAAAAACTTCAGTAAAATATAAAACTTAATCTCTAAAAAATTACGATCAGAAAATGACAAATTTTACGTCCGAAAATAACTAAAAAAGGAATAACGCTTTAATGCCTCAGATATTGATGTGATGCCATACTTATCCTGAATTTTGATTGATATAATATTTAACACTTATTCTTAGATTAATTTTAGAAAAATTAAACTATAAGGTTTGTTAAATTAGTTTTCCAACTATTATCTGGTACAATAATTAAATCAGTATTCCTAACGGTAGATAAGACATAATACAGACAAGTTTAAATGTTGTAATAATTTGTTTAAATGTGCCAATCGAACGAAATGCAAAAACAATCCGTACCAGAATTAGACACTCTATATAATAGGTCTGGGTCGTGTTGAATGAGATTTAGCGCTGACAATAAAAACACATCGAAAACAAAGTATTTGTTTTGATATCGTACATGCATACATTCATTCCTACATACATATTTATTCATCTTCTTTATTTTACGTAGATTAAATATTAATTTTTTATACGAGTATGAGTATAAATTTTTTTATTAACCGTTTATTTTGGCAACAATACCAAAACAAATTTAAAATACGTTTTTTTTTTTTTTGTTTGTTGTTTTGTTTTGTTATTAACACACAAGATTTGAATGCAAATGCGCATGAGAGACAAGCCACACACATGCACACATCATTTTACTTACACAAATATTTAAAGCAAAAGAAAACAAAAAACATAAACAATTGCAAGTGAGAGTGAAATTTATTTGTCCAAAAAAAAAAAAAAATTATAATAATAAGTGGGGGGATCTGTGTGCGAGTGGGGGATTTCAATATGGGAGCAGTAAAAAAATAGAGAGAGAGAGAGAGAGTTAAATGTAAATGTATTAGTATGTATGTTTTTGAGTAAGAGTATCTATGTGTTATCTTTTATTCTCTTTACGAATTGTGTTTTATGGTTAGTGTTGGTTGTTCTTCATATATGAGTAGCAAACAACATTTTTTTACGGTATGATTGTTGGCTGGATGGATGGAGGGATAAATAGATGGCTGATGTTGTTGCTAAATGTTTTTTATTATTGTTTTTTTTTTTTTTTTGTGTCTTTTTTGTTTCTACTTCTATAACTGCGACGATATTCGTTGGGAGCTTTGAAACATTGTGTTTTCGTCTTCTTTCGTGTTTGTTGTGTGTTTGCAGTCAAGCAGTCGTCATCACTTTTACATACACGACGGTTTGTTAAACAAAATTCAACGCAAAATCACATGAGTATTATCGAAAAATACTTTTTGAACGTACAAATGTATGTAAACGTTAAAGTTGTTGTTGGTGAAATGTTTTAAAATCATTTGCAAAATTAATATCGGAATAGGAAGAACAGCGGCAAACGTCATCCCAGCCCTTAAAAATATCTAACAATAGACATTTATTTGGCTACTAAAAGCAAACAGCAAAAGTAGGAGCCTCAACAGCAACAACAATCCAAGAAAATTAATATTAAACCTCAAACAAAAAGTTAAAATCTAACAATATATAAACAAACCTACCAACCCGTCTATCATTTAGTCAATAAGCCTGCTAAAGCAACAGCACAATCAACAACACCATCAGCAATAGCAGACGGCAGTAGCAATAATAACACTAACAACAGCTACAACAACGGCAGCGCATGCTTATACGTACTCACTGACAAACAGCAGCAACAACAAAATCCACAGCAGAAATAATTCAAAAAGCAAAAACAAACACAGAAAGCTAAAAAAAAAACAAAACAAACAAAAAAATTATATCGAGTCGCAGCCACTTCAACCGTAATCAACTTATTTCAAAAACTACAAATTTCAGTTTCGCTGATACCGTAAGAGATAAACGACGTTTGTGTTGAAACGTTCGTAGCGAAAACCAACAAAATAAATACAACAAAATATTTCTAACATACAACAAAAAGAAAATAATATTGTGTAAAAATTAAAAAAAAATAAATAAATATTTAATAAAAATATTTGTACATACGTACAAAATATTAAAATAATATATATATATATATATATAAAAAAATTAGATAACGGTAACGGATACAACATTTATAGTGTTTTGGAATAAAAAAAAATTCAAAAAATAATAATAGTAATAAATATAAATAGTTAATATTTGTTTTACATTCTATAAAACAAATAAAAAAAAAAATATGCTTAAATATATTTTCCATTACAAATAAAGTGTCATTCCACAAGATATTAAATAATTTTAAAAAATTTGACAAAATTTTAATAAAGTGATTTTGAATAAAAAAAAAAAAAAAAACAATTAGAAATTCAGAAAAAAAAATAATTAACCAAAAAAAAAAAAAAAAAAAAAAAAAAAAAAAAAAAAAAACATTGAAACTCTTTTTTATGGAACAACAATTTTATCGTCCGTTAAAATTAATGTACAAAGTGAAAAATTACCTCAATTTATAATTAAAGAAACAAAATTAACAACAACTCAACAAGATTTATATTCAAAATTAAAAAAAAAAATATATATTATTATAATAATAAAAAATTGTTTAATAGGGAGGTCTCAGGTTACTAAAAAATTTATGAAGAAAATTATTTAGAAAAATTATTTCCTAAAATAATAAAAATCTTTTGAACATGATTAAATAATTTAAAGAAAATTTATTTAAAAACATTATTATATTGTAATAGAAATTATATTAACCTTGTAACATCAACAACACAATCAAAATGATTATGGTGCAACATTTGGTGGCAGCAAATGCCCATACATTTGCAAATCCTACCAACCAATCGCCATCACCTTCGCCACCAGCAAATAATCTTCAAACACCTTTAGCATCACCTACAGCCTCTATATCATCACATCCCACTACGGCCTCTTCGCCCTTATCCTCACCCGGCGATGATAGAGACCGAAACATGCAAAAACTTCCCTGCAACATGGATACAACGCATAGTAGCAGTAGCACCAGCAGTAATCGATCCACTTGTTCACCCCTACAAAGCAAAGTTGAAACATCAGAATGGTCTCAAACACAAAGTCAAATGTCGGAAGAGGAAGATGATTTGGAAACGCAACGTTCTTCAGCCAACATAAATCAAACGACAAGTGCCATACATGAAGAATCCCCACAAGAGGAAGAAGTGCACGAAGATGAAGAAGTCGAACTAGAAGAAAGTTTAAATCATGACCAAGAATATCGGCAACAGCAATCCACAACTTCACCTGATTCTAATCCGACACCTTCTACTTCGCCAGCCCTATCGGCAAATTCCTTAAATCCACAAACACCCTCGCCCCAACACTCACCTACGACATCAGCCAACAATCAAGATTGTCGTCAACAATTTACCGTACTCTATAACCATCTCAGACAACATCCTCCCGCCACTCGTCATAACGTGCTGAACGATCATCAGCAACAGCAATCGCCAGAACCAATCCATCATCCAGCTCATCACAAGAATGGCAATAACGAAATAGAGCAACAAAATAGACGTTCCGTTATTACCAGTCGCGAGGAGGAAGATTCTCTTTCTCAGGAACGTTCTTCAACAGAAAATCTTGTCAAACATATGGAGGATCAACCTCCCTCTGATCACTATCACAGTGACGATGAAGATTTTGATGATGAGGTCCCTTTGGATTTATCTTTACCCACGAAACTAGCCAGAAATCGTACACGCACTTATTCGGGTACGGAATCGGATGATTCGGGTTCTGGTGTTAATGATCATCCTCACCCTCATCATCATCATCATCTTCACCACCACCATCATGAAACAAATAGACGTTTAAAGCCGGAGGAACGTAAAGCAGCCTATAAAAAATCATTAATGAAGCGATATTGTAAGTAGAAAAAATGTGACAAAATATCACAAAAATCGATTAAATTAAATAGGGGAAATTTAATTAAAATTAAAATGAAATTTAAAAATCACAAGACACCGCCATTTTAGCAATCAGATCAACTGATCTTTTAATTATATCCGAAAATGTTTTTGTTTCTTTTTTTTTTTTATTTTACTTTTGATCTTCAAATTTTAAGATAGTTTAATGTAATAAGTTATGTATTTAAATATTTTAAAACTTGTCAATCAATTTTTATGTATGAGTCATATGAGTTGAAGCAACTAAGACACCAATTAATTATAACATTATTTCATTATTGAAGTTTCAAATTATTTTCTTTTAATTAAATGAACCAATTAGATTTTTATGTAAAAATTAATGTTTATTTATTATTATTATTATTATTTTTTTTTTTTTTTGTTTTGCTAAAGGTTTGCATTTGTCATATGTTTTATAACATTACGTATGTGCAACATGGAATTTTGTTGTTGATCTAATAAAGCAGAAATCTGCATCATTAGGTTAAATTTGTTAACATGGTTTTTATTTCACTTTTTTATTATTGTTATTTTTTCTTTTGCTGATTGCTGCTGCAACATACTTAAAAGTTCACCTACATGCAACCCTTACAAAAAAACATATATATATACATGTATGTATATAATATTATTCTTATACATTTTTTTTTACAATGACCGACCTGAACTATAAAAACTACAACAAAAAGTTATGCATAAAAAGCAAAAAGAAAAAACATTTTTTTTCATAAAATCTGGGTCAATGCGGAAGGAAGGCATTGCATGACATGTGCCATGTTAATACACATTCAAATGCATACATCCATGAACACACATACGTATTTATGTATGTTTGTAAAAATATTCTGTGTCAGAGTTTATTTGTGTAACTGTGTGTGCAATGCATTTGTTTGTATGTAAATGCAGTTGGTAATACAAGGCAAACATTATATGTCATGTGATGCCATAATTTAGGCCATCAACATTCTCATCCAACAACAATTACATACAGCAAACATCAGATGCATTTAAACCAGAGTTTCTAGTTCTTGTTGTTGTTGTTGCTCTGCTGCTGTCATTGTTATGCACCTTTTAATCAACTTTAGTTTTACAATTTCCGGTATTTTCTAGCAATAAAAACTACAACCACAAAAACAACACTAAAACTCTATTGGGACATTTCCCTTAAAGCTTAAAAATGGAAATTCTTATAAAATTGCAATAACAAATGCAAAACAAACAAAAAAATATATATAAATAAAAAAATTACCATATTTTGAATATAGTGCAATAAAGAAATTATTATTAACTGTAGAGAGTGAGAGTAATAGTTTCATCAATACTCATACTAATGTTAAGATTGAAAAAATTTACATACAACAAATAAAATTTTATTTATTTATTTATTTATAATAATGACAAATTCCATAGAAATTGCTAAACTTTTGAGGTAAACTAGGTCAACAATTTGCAATGCATTTTCGAAATCTAATTAAATAAATTAAAGGATCATTTACCCCAGAAAAATAGAAAAATTCTCTAAATCATTCAATAGGTTTTCAAACATATTTTTATCCACTTAATTTCTCTCCTCGTTACAATTCAATGTTTATTTTACTATATTTTTCTTTTTTAACAAGATTTTGTAATTTCCGTTGAAACTAAAAGTGGCTAAATAGATCCATTATTAAGTATTACTGTCTATCCCAAAAACACAACTAGCGCACTTAACAATTTGGCTCTCTAATTTTTTTATTATTAAGTTTAGCATTAGTGTGTTAGTGTGTGTACTTTTAATCTGTGTGCGTTTAAATGTTTTTTATGTATGTCTGCATTTGTTCAACATAAAAAATGTTTTGTTATTTTTTTTAACTTAGCAGCGTAACAGTTTCCTAACCCACCTCAACAATTTTATTGATTTTAAAGGTAGTTAGTTGTTGTGGTAGTATTAGTAGTATTAGAGCACCCGGGTTTATTTGCCATAAATTTCAACAGCAAAACAAACAAAAGCAACAAGAAAAATAAAGCAACATATTTTACTCAGAAAACGCTCACACATTTTATGGCCTATACAAAAAAAAATAAACATGTTCTCAACAAGACCAAAAACAAACCTTCCAACCACCAACAAAATCTATTGAAGAGCTTTTTGCAATTTCCGAAATCAAAACAACTGATATTTTGATGAAAATTTTAATTTTCAATTGTTTTTTTTTTCCCTATTTTTTATGGGCGCGCAAAACTGGTTGTCTCAACATTTTACTTATATTTTGGTTGCCTCTTTGGTAAAATTTTTTTGTTGCTTTTTTTCAGCATTTAAATTCTCTTCTTATGCTCATTTCCGTTGTTGATTTTGTTTATTTTTATATATGCACATACAAACATACTTACACGTATATGTGCGTATGTATGTATTACATTTTGTGTATTCACTACTCTTTTTTTAAGTTAAAATAGTTATTATTATGTTTTAATATAAAATGTAAAGAATATTTAGCTTTTTAATTTCTTTTTATAATTTTTCCTTCTTTCAAGTTTAATTTTAATTTGCAACGTGTTTTTTTTTTTTTTTTTCACAAAATAAAAATTGTTTTAGTTGCTCTCTTCTTCTCTTTAATATTCTCTCAGTATTTTGAGTTTTTCACTCATTTTTAATTTTTTTCGCTTATTTTCGACATTTTCTCACTATCACTTATTAGTTTTGTTGGTAACATTTAACAAAAAACAAAAAATTTTATTTCAAAAAAATACCCATTGACAAACACAACTTTACATACCCAACAAACACAGATGTTTGATTTCAAATTAAAACTTGAGATTGGAAATTTTAAAATATGATTTCAAGTAATATCCCAGCACAAAAATAAATAAATAAATAAATAAATAAATAAATAAATAAATAAATAAATAAATAAATAAATAAATACAGTTTAACATTGTGTTGTCAATTTCTGCGTGAAGTACTTCAAAGATGCAAAATGTTCATCGACGTACGTAAAAACATTTTGTCAGTTGATTTATTCTTATTTTAATATTTATTCGATGAGCCGGAATTTTTAATTTAAATTTTACATCTATATATTTTGTTATGTAACATTTTAATAACGAAATATGCTACGTCTGTGTCAATATCATATCGCATATCAATATCGCAGTTGAGGCAAAAATATTTTATATATTGGAACATTTAGCCCGGGTTCGTCTATAAAATCAGAAAAATTGTTGTGTGTGAACCCCGACTTATTGCTGATAAAGAGCTAATGAAAATGCATTCACTTTAAATTTTCTGAAATAATTATTAATAACTTCCAAAAAATGTTCATTTGCTGGGATATGATATCGAATTAACCCATTCATAGCCATTGTACCTGATCGAGTTCAGTAGGGTAATCGAACAATTTTATGGAGTGTAAAGGACATCAGTGTTTTTTATCTTTTTAATGTAAATAATTGACAAATACCAATCATAAATCAAAAAATTAAAACGCGTCATTTGGTAATATTTTAATTTATTATTTTTTTGAATATTTCTTTCAAATTAATTATTTTTGACAATATAGTTTTTTATATATAAAGTATATTATATATAAATAAATACTATACTTTAATTAAATACTTTTTCAACATTTTTCAAACTTTCATGCTTTTTTTTGTGCAGACATTAAGAAAATCAAAGATTTTTTAAAATATCTCTGCTGGATATTAACGAGGCTTTTAATGGGTTAATGAATGTTTTTCTAAGCATGATTTTGTGTTTGCTTGGTAGTAGTATATATATATGTATCCACTCATATAATTCTGCAAATAAACATTATAATTTTCATAAAAATGGTGGGAACATTTTAGCAGTCTGCTGTTACTACGGTGTGATTTTGTTTTCCTACAAAAATATATACAAGATTAATTTGATTATCCAACTTAAAGTTCATAGGTAAATTTTCAATATTTCTAAAAAATATATAAAATATTTACTTCTAGTCATTATGAAGTAGAGGAATAAGAAATATTTCTTAGTACTTTTCTACCACCTAATTAAAAAACTACATTTTGGTTTAATTTGGTTCTAAAATATTTTGAAGACTAATTTACATATGTACGTAAGTATGTAAGTTAGTGATGACGAACACTAGCAAAAACAACTATAATTCTAACTCTTACTGTGAACATAATAAGTTCGATAAAAGGATCAAATATTAATAGTTAAGTTAAGTATTAAAAGGATATAAGTACTTAAATAGATATTTTTATATAAAAGGACAGTTTTATATTAAAAGGACAAATTTGATTTTGAATTGTATTATGATGTGGCTCCAAAATTAAAGGTACCAATGTTTCGAGAAAGACTTATAAAAAATGTAAATTTTTTATGGAGGGTTATCCTAATTTAATATCTATTTGACAAACTTTGCTTCAATCTGACTTGCATAGTTGTAACAAATGGCCATTTTTTTATTTCTTCTACTTCTAGATAAGTAGACTTTTACGGCTTTTTAACATTTTCGAATAAACCCTTTAGATGTAATTTTTTGACTTTTCGATTTTTTTCGCCTCTTAAAAAAACTAAAACTATTCGATACGATTAATTTTTTAACAATTTTTACGATATTATTTTCAACAGTTTAAATAATGTTGCTGAAACTACTGTTTATCCTTTTTAAATAAATAAAATCGAACTTTTTGACTTTTTTCAACAAAAAGTCCATAATTCGAAATTCGATTCAGGTTATCCTAGTATAAAACTTTACACAATTTTAAAAAATTTAGCCGGTTTAAAGTTCAAAAACAAAGGAATTCCGTATTGAGTTTCCGGTTTTCCAAAATTTAAATATATTTTGCTATAAAGTCATGAATTATGTAAACTTTAAGCTTTAAGCGTGCAAGAAACCTCTTAAAATCCACTTTAAAATATGTATAAATTTACTTGTAAAATATTTTAGAAATATAGAGACTTTTTATATTTATGGATTTGCATATACATATACGTACATAACTCCCTACCCCCTGCCTCATACATTTAAACACAAACAAATAAACTAAACTACAGCAATAACATTTTAAATGTTTTGCTCTAAATTACTGTATAGTATTTATTACAGTGATGTAAACCGAACAGAAAAAATATAAAAAAAAAAATCGAAAATGATGTCAAGAGAATCTAAATGCTGCTGTTTTTAGTTCATAATTTTGTATATACATACTAAATAAATAAAAATAATAAACGAGTCTTAATTTTATTACCATGACGAGCACAGCATAGACTTACTAAATACAAACAAACATAGAAAAAGACTACGGAAATCGCATAACAAACTTAACTAAACATAACTAAAACTAAACCATATTTTGAGTAAAATTATAAACATTATTTTATATATGTTGTATATATATAGTATAAGGTACTAAATATACTAAATCACAAAAAGATATGAATAATACGAAAAAAAAAAAATAATAATAAAAAATAGACATTAAAGCCATCCCAACAACTACAACAACAAAAAGAAAACATCATGCATAGGCAGTCACACACAGAAAAAAATAAAGAGAAGGCAAAAACAAGAAGCAGAGAAAAAACTAATAATAAAGTACAACGTCTAAAAAAAATAAAACCAAACACACAACATAGAATAAGTTGAGGTAGGTTGAGAATTGTTGAATATATATATATTTTTTTCCTTTCCTGTTGCCTTTCTATAGTGAATTTAGCTCATTGCTAGATTGTAAGAGTGTGTATGTGTGTGTAAGTTTGTGTATGTTTGTAAGTAAAAGCAAAACCGACAACAATGTAAGAATGAATGTAAATTTTACAACAAGAGAACTAACAACGATACCTTACAATACACTCAAACAATATAAAACGAGTACTAAACAGAAAATAAAAACTTAAGTACTACAACATGATACAAAAACAATGTAACAAGAAGAGAGTGAAAATGAGTAGATTAGGAAAGAAGAACAAGAAACAAGAAAAAAGAGCTTTAATAAAAAAATTCACTTTCACTGGCAAAATAACATAAATGCACTCACTCACTCACGGGCAACAATTTAAATGACATTGACGAAAAACGGGAATAGAAATAACAACAACAATCTGTAATAAAATCAATAATTTGAATGTAAGAAGGCGTATGAATAATGAGAATTTTTACTAAAGAGTAAAATTAGGACTTGCAAAGGGAAAAGGAATTAAATTTAAAAGGAATGGAAATTATGTTTCATTTTACTTTATTTGTTAAATTGTTAAAAATTATAAAATACCAACCTAAAACGAGGCTACCATAAGCAAAAAAGAAATTATACACTCCTTAAGAAAAACATATGTACATAGCTACATATGCACAATAGTGTATCCAGAAAAACGATGTTTATTTATGAACTAAATACAAAAAAAAAAAAAAAAATACTAACAAACATTTATACATTGATATTTACGGTTTCTGCATTTTATGAATTAAAAAGAAAAATCATATTAATCCATTTATTTGCGAAAAATTACAAAGAATTTTTTTATTCATATTAAATAAATGTTTTCATATTTAGTTATTTTATTTATTTTTTTGTGCCTATAAAGTTTAAATTTTAAGATGAAGGCAAAAAGCGAAAGTAAAATATTTCCTTTTTCATTTTTTGTTTTTAATTTTTTTTTATAAAACATCGATATTTGAAAGTGAAAAGTATCCATAATATTTTGTATTAAATTTTAGGTTCTTTGCAATTCAAATACTGATTAAATGATTATGAAAAAAAAATTTAAATTTCAAAATTTTTTGAATATAATAAATATATATTTTTTTAAAAAAAATTATTTTATATACAAATAAATGTACATAATATAATTAATTAATATTATTTTTTAATAAAGTTAATTATTAAAGTAAAATATTTTCTTAATAAATGCTTCAATATTATTATTACTTTTTTCATATTATTCTTAAATTCACCCAAAAAAAAAAAAAAAAAAAAAAAAAAAAAACATTAACTAATGACACAAAAACCCAGAGTAAATAATATATAACTTTTATTTACACATCTACATATATGAATAAAGTACATAATGTAAAAAATACCAGACTGACAAACAATCAGACATAAATTCACAAAATTATATTAAATATAAATCAACATAAAATTAATAAATAAATGAAACAAAAAGAAATTCTTATATACAATTTCTATATCATTTGTCTCATTGTGTTTATCAGGAAGTGCTATAAATTACACTTAGTATTCATTTTATATACACACATACATAAAAATATTCCGAAATTATAATATGCATACTAACACATTGATTCATATACATACGTATATGCGAAAAAATAATAATCCGCAAATAAAAAGAGGAAGAACTACATCTCAATTTTGTTATCTTATTCCTATTGTAGAATTATATATTTGTTGTTTTTGTTATTATTGCCAAAATAAACAAAGAGGGTTCTCTATAAAAAGCAACAACAATATACTAAATTAAAAAAGAACATCAGCAAACAACTTTTCAAAAAGAGGGAAGTGTAACACAAAATACTCTTAAATCTACAAAAAAAAATATAACAAAAACAAAAACACATTCCCTCTTTACCGCTTGCTATCCCCAACCAAAACGAAATAAAGCTCTCCCCAATTCCCAATTTATCACAATCAAAAACAACAAAAAAATATATATAAAATAATAAATAAATGCGCAAAATTAATGCCTGTTTTTAGCTCAGTGCAGTACTTTAAAATAATGTATTCAATAGAGAATTAATAACTTATTTCAAGAAAAATTATTTATCTTTTTTTTTTTTCTTTTTGTACATCTAACAAACTATTTTATTTATATTTCTAAAATTAACAAATATTATTTAATTATGATGTATTTGCTATAGATATAAGACCAAATATTATGGATAATTTTGAAAATTTAAAAACTTTTTTTTTTTGGTAGGACGGAACAACACAAATAGAACTTATTACCGAAAGTGTATATGGAAACGCGTTTTGAAAAAAAAAAACACGTTTCCATATAGTAGAATCTTTAAACTATTTTCGATATTTTTATTTCCAAATAAAATCTAGCCAATCATTACAATATTCTTCTTAAAAATATTTTTTATTAAATGTAATTTTTCGATAAAAAAAAGGAAAGGAAAGATACATCGCAGTTCGAAAAACTAATTTTTGATATGCTTTGAAACAAAACCAATAAAATAGAATGATTTGCTTTGTAATGCATTTCATGAAAAATTTATGTAATGACATATATCATGTAGTTGATATGTAATTAATGACAAATAAGTATATAATAGAATTTCATTTTTTTTTTTTTATTTATTTATTTCTAATAATAATAATCTAAAACGTGTGATAGTAAAATCTCTTAGGAAAATTATTATCGTAAGAACGTAGAAAAAGATATTATTTCATATATTTAAAATACTGGCTGATTGTTAGCAGTCAGCCTGTTGTTGTTGTTTTACGACAATATTGTCCGTATTTAACATAATAAAAATATATATACAAACATATGTACACTCTCACACAAAGACAGAATCAAATACTAAAACAAACTCCCAGTCAGGCAAATCATACACATTGACTTTGCAAATATTTGTGTATTTGCTTGTGTGTATGTATATATGTATATGTTATCCGTAAGGCCTTGAACTTGAGACTAAATTTCCAAAATGCTTTAACACACACAATTACACTCACTCCACAGTATTTTTTATTTTGTATATTTATAACTTATGTACATACACCAACAACGACATCAATATAAATAAAAAAAATAAAATTGCTGTTATTGTTATTGTACCAGAAGAACAACAACATCAGCAGCAGCAAGCAGCAACAACAGAAAATTTGCTGAATTAGTTGGTTGGTTAGCTGTTTTAAATGTTTCTCGGTTTGTTTGTATGTCCGTTTATCCATATGTATGTTTGTCTGTCTGTCTGTCTGTCTGTCTGTTTGTCTGTCTGTCTATCTGTCAGACTGTCATTTTTGTTTGTTTGTATGTCTGACAAAATACAATAAATTTCTGTATTGTTGTAGTCAATTGGCAGACAGGCTTAAAATACAAAATAATTTCTGTTTTCTGGGCAGAAATTGAATAAAAAAATACTGACGAGTAGGAATAATAAAATTATATTTATACACATATATACATGCATACATACATATGAACATATTTATTTGCATATAGACTTATTCATTTAATAATGTGAAATAAAAAATTCACGAAATTTCTCTTCTATGTCGAGTAGATATTGCCAGTAAATAAATACCTACAGATATACATACTTACATATGTATTCTTGTTACATACAAAAATATTTGATTTAATTTATAAACAACAATCAACGTCACCACAAAATAATAATAAAAAATAAGGAAAAAAATATTTAAATAAACAGGAATTGTATTTTTGATTTTTCAATTTCAAATTTATATACATATAAACTTACATATATATACATATACATATACATATGTAAGTATTTACATAGTTTATATATTTTTTAATTAAATTGTTATAAATTAAAAATAAAGCCGGTTATTTTGTATTAAAGGAAAATAATTGCCACATACGCCGGGGCGTCATTAAAAACAAATTATCAAAATTTTACAGTTAAGAGTAAAACAATTACAGTAATTTTGTATTTTTGGTGACAATATGTAATATTAACAACATTTTAAATAGAATAAATTCTTATTATTGTTACGTTGTCATACGATTAAACGAAAATATGTTGATGTATAAAATTATCTTAACATTATTTTCAAAATTTAAAAAAGGGAACACATTTTATTCACAACTGTTTTGCTTTAGGAATTCTTTAAATATTTCTACTTTTATTTGTTGAATATTCTATAATAAGTATTTAATAGACGATATTTATTTAAATATTTATTGCCGGTTTATTTATTATATTTTAATCGTGAATATTAATAGAATTATTTCTTCCATATTATACTACATGCATACATACATACATACATACATACATACATACATACATACATTTCCAAATTTAGAATTTTGTTTACAAGTGCCTATTTATATATTTTTATTTATTTATTTTTTTTTTTTTGTTTATAAATTTCTTTCAAATTTAATTTTTATTATATAGACATTTATTATTTCCTCTTCCTTAACAATTGATTTGTTATTTATTATCAATACAAAAATATGAAATATATTTTAATTTATAAGAACAAATCTCATCCAAGTAGTTTCTGGTGTTAAACATACAATAAAAACATTTTCTTTTTTATGTTTCTTGGTCATTTCTTAAAAGTTCTTTTCTTATAGTTACTACTTACTATATGGCAAAGTTTCCTAAGGATGTCAATTAATTTTAATATTTGCTTTTAATGTCCATTAAATTATTTTTTACTAGAGCCCAATATCATTAAATTGCACCGAGTTCCGGGCAATTTAACTTAACAATTTCTTTGTTTCAATTCTAATGATTTATTGTAATAAGAAGAAGCGATAACAGGTTAGAAAAATCGGATACACTGTATTTAGTTAGGAACGGTAGGAAGAAGATTTTTCCAAAAGAACTCATTCACGTATATTTATGTGTTAATGGAACTATTTTTATGAAGATAGTGAGTGCTTCTTTCCCGCTTATGCAAATGGCTTTCTGAATTCACTTTCACTGATATTTTCATGATATTTTTGATCTCTTGATAGTCAATATTATTCAGTCACATTCCCTTTAGCATCTGCAACTTAGAAGCCCTAGTCAGGGGTACAGTCACCTTGTACAAACAAAAGTTGGTCTTAAGTACTTTTACATTATTTTTTTACCTTCAATTTTTTGCTTTAGTTTCTAGTAAGATTTTTTTTTTATTTTTTTCAAAGCAATAAACATTTTGTGATATTTTTCTTACAGAGGATTCTCAAAGTCATTTCCCACTTTGTCCGATTTCTGTAGAATGAAGAAATTGTTTTTCTTACACTACCTTTGTATAATATTATGTTCTAAGGAACTGTATTTTGTAACATAACTTACTTCTTAACTGTTGTCCGATGTAAGATTTCATGGAAAATTTTAATTAAGTGTTTAGGTGTTTTTTGTTCAATTTCTATTTTAAAAAATCATCATAATGAAAAATGTAAACCACTTAACAGAATTATTTATCTTTCACCACATCAAAAATTATAAGACCAAGACCATGCATGAATTTATTCGTGCGCAGTCCTTATAAAGTGAATTTAATTGAGTTTTTGTTGTTTTTGTCTTTCTTTATTGAAATTGTTATTCAAATATCAAAATATTGATTCAAATAAGTCCCGAAAAATAAAAAGTCCTCATTTTGACAAATAATGTCTTAAAATGAATTTTATTTTCATATAAACTGTTAACATTGATAGATACTTTTAATTTTATTATTATTATTATTTTTTTTAGAAATACATAAATAAATGTATTTGTGTATAAATAATAAAATAATAGAAATAAATAAGTAATTGTAAAAATAATAAATAATGTACGATTTAAATAAAAATGTAGATCAATATCACTGAAAACTTTTTGTTTGGTATTATTTGTTGCTTTTATTTTTTGGCTGTTTGTGCCTTCAAACAATATAAACAAAAAGAAAAATTTACCAAATATTTACCATTCAAAGAGTAACGACTAAATCAAGTTATAACCGTCATAATAGTTTGTTCAATTCAATTCGTTTTGGCGTATATTATAAATGAGAGTGTATGTGTTTTTACTCTATGTATGTATCATGTTTCAAAAGTTAACGGTTTTTTTTTTTTGCAACTTTTTCAAATCTAATGGCAGGTCAATATACCAAAGTAGTCTATTTTTAAAAATATTGTTTCGTTTGTTGTTGTTTAATTTGAATTTGAATTTATTATTGTTTTTTTTTTTTGGTATTTAAAATTGTATATATTTTTACCTTTTTTATTTATTCAATATTTTGTTAATAATGTTGCGGTAGAATTGCATAATATTAACAATCAACACCATACAATACAACAACAACAACAACAATTTTAAGTTAGACAACAATAAATTGGAAACATAAAATTAAGTGAAGTTGAATGAATTGAATGGGTTTATGATATAAAATCAAGTAAAATAACAACAAAATTAAGTGTGTAACCAACGTCAACAATAAATAAATAAGTAAAATACCCAAATAAATGTAATTTAATTCGTTTACTATCAAAATGAACTTGTTGCTTTAGTAATGTCATTGAAGCAATTTGTTTACCAGAATAATTAAAAAAATAAATAAAACAAAAGCAAAGTAATAATGAAAGGGATATCGGAAGGGGCTTATAAAATGAGAATAATATAGCTTAAATGAACGTGAATTCCTTATAGAATTTCTTTTTTAAAGACATTTTTCGAATATTTTTAGATCTTTAATTAATGGAAACCTCTGCCGGAAATGGGTTTGATTTTTGATTTATAAAAATTTCTAGTTTAAAAAATGTATAGCGGCATATTTTCATTTAGGCAACAACAAATTTGTACTTTCATAAGAAAAAATATGTTGCTCTACTCATTTTAGTTGTTTCCTCAAAAAAAAAAAAAAATATGTGTCAATACATTGCGCCACTTTTTGTTCGCCGTTTATTTTATTATTTTTTTTTCGGTTTAAGCCAAAAATGAGTTAAAGTATCTGCGCGTGCTCTCAGTGGTTGCTCCACACACACGCACACATACACACAAAACCAAAACTATTAAACCCTAAAATAGCCAAAATAAACAAAATAAATAAAATATACTTTTTTAAGTTTTTGTTTTTTTTTTTTAACGTATTATTCATTGACCTACTATCCAAACTGTGTGTAGATATGATGTAACCGGCTTAACCGCAAAATTGTATACATAACAGTTTTTTATTTATTTTTTCTTTCTTTCGTCGTAGTTTTTTTTTCATAAATTTCAAGTCCAAGCTAAAAAAGATATATATATTTATTTATTTATGCGAATATAAATAATAATAAAAAAAATCAGTTTATTCCGTTTGTTTTTTTTATTTTCTTCAAATTATGTTTTGATTAATTTTGAGTGATGTTTTTTTTTATTTTTTATTTTATTAGTGTCGGAAATTTGCAATAATCTAACAGATGTTAGTTTTTTTTTTTTTTTTTTTTTTTTTTTTCAGTTTTTTTTTTTTTTTTTTTTTTTTCTTTCAATAGTTTATGAGAGTGTATAATATACACCAAAAGTTTTATGTTAGTTAAGTGTAAAAAAAATTATAATATAAATTACAAAAAGAAATTGAATTTATTATAGTCACTATCTATAATGGATGGGTAGATCAAGCCCATATTTAGACTTCGTGTTAACCTTTTAATGTGCAATTTTTTTATTTTTTTAGAGAAATAATTTTTTTTTTTTTTTCGATATAAAATTTATATTAAAATTAAAAAATCATATATATTTTGACTATGTTTACCAAAATTCGGAAAGGGGCCAATTATACTTCTATTAAGTGTAAAATAAAAAAAAAAAAACACTAACACAGAATATTATGTCAATACTAAGATTTACATGTATTTATGCACTTCTGGGTGATTCCCGAAAATGGGTCTAATATGGGAGATTTGCACACTTATTTAAACTTGTAAAAATATTATTTATGTCGTATATTAAGTTCATACTAATATTTTATGGGGATTTATGGACATTTAAATGATTTTCAAAAGAGGAGTTAATATTGGAACTATCGATCGATCAATCGATCGATCGTTAAGATCAGGCCGATTGTGAATTATTCTTTAATGCTTAAGGCAACTGACGCTTAATATAAAAAACTATAAAACACGTACCTAAAATAATATAAAAATATAGTTATTATCTAAGTCTATTAAAAGAAGAATAACATCGTAACGCCCACCACAAATATTTAATTTAATAAACTTTTTAATATTTAAAAACCAAAAATAATTGTAAATTGCAATAAGGTAATTTGCAAATTTTTTTAATCTAATTGTGTTTATTCGTTTTTTTTTTTTTTTGTTTCTATTAAATAAAGGTTAATAGTTTACAAACAACT
>MINK01172498.1:0-34326 GCA_001735545.1 Phormia regina
TATTTGTTCATATCTGAACTAAATGAGAATTAATAAACTAACAAAATACTGGACTAAATTATTGGCTTAATGGTTAAATAAAATTGTAAAATTAACTGAATGGTTTTAGAAATAACTAAATGTTTGGATTTTTCATATATATGATTTCATATAAAAATGTTTAAATATATATTATGATTCAGTGAACCATATTAAAATTTTGATTGTGTGTAATTTTGATTGTGTGTAATCATTGAATGATAAAACGGAATCATAAACGTTGCTATCATGATTATTCAAATCAAAGAGAAACGGTGTATGTAATTTTGTATATTTCGGGCATTTTTCAAAACTTAAGGTTTTAATGCACTATAGGAATAGTCTATCCTAAATCGCATGTAATCACTTATTTCACTTAAATATTGATAAATTTCTGAAAAACGTAAGAAGAAATCTTTTGCCACCTCAACGACTTTATAGTGTTACCGAAGGGTCCCTAAAGTGACAATAGGCATTTCCATGTCTACCAGATAAACTTCTGTACACCAATGAATTTTACTATGCAAAATCGGTTTAATTTCCACTAAATAAACTGCTGAATTTAAACACTTATTAACAATATTGCATTATAAAGTTAAGATAACCTCTTAATTGATTCATTTGATCCTTTTTGAACATTAATTTTTCTTAAACTAAATCTTCAGGAAAATACTTACCTCACAAGAGAAAACTGCCTCCTTAACCTAAAGTCATTTTTCATAATATTCAATGATACTCATACACACACAAAAGAAGCCGAAAGAAACTTTTGTTAAGGCAACTCAATCAACGATGTTATCTTTTGAAAAACAGTTTAATTATTGCAAGTACATACTTGCAGCATTAAAAATAGGTTACCCAATGAACTAAAGAATGCAACACACAAAAATAAAGCAACCAAACACACATGTATACTATATACATATCCTACCACACACACACACATACATACTTACATACATACATACGTATTGCCACAATAAAACACTGACCGGACCAAACAACTGTATTTTTTTTATCATATTTAATGAGTGAGTGAAGTGAAAAGAAATCCCTTGTTAAAGCAAAACAGAGAATCAAATCATAAAAAAATACAACAGAATAACTCTCTAGTATTTTATTGCAAATTCTCAAATTTATCAACATTAAATATCATGATTCATGAATCATAGAAACGAACATGAAAATGAAATGTGTAAATATCAAAAACAAAAAGAGGAATTGCAATGTATAATTAAATAAGTAAAGAAAATACAAAAAAATAAAATAAAATAAAAAAGAATCGAACATAAAAGTATATAGAAAATGGTAGAGCTGAAAACCGAAATGTGTATTTAAAATACAAATTCGACAAGAAATGTACACAATGCAATAAATCGTTATTGCATCAAAATAAATCAACAAATAAGAGAAACAATTTGAAATTGAAACATTCTTAAATGCATTTCTCTTCCAACAAATAAAACAACACAAACTAGTTGCTTGGGTTTCATCATTTTAATCAAACCATCACCATGCAACATCACACCACCATCATCATCATTGGCAGTCAGCCAGTGTTGTTAATTCAGTGATTTTTTTTACTTTAACAAGATGATTTAAACTTATTAAATTATTAAACTAACAACATTTAAATAATTTAAAATATATGGGCCATTCATAAAAAAAATGTTATGCCTTATAAAAGGCACATTTAAATCTATTTGCATAAAGTGCTTCGAATTCGTATAGAACCAGCTATTCATTAATATATTTCATAAAATATTTTATTTTTCAAGGTGTTTTTCCAAATATTGTTCAATATTTTATTTAAAAATTATTATTATTTTTTTTTGCTTTAAAATACATATAAGTTGCTGGCATCTGATTAATTTCTTCAAATAGAAATAATAAGTAAAAAATAAAAGCAAATTATATTGTCAGAGAATAAAAAAAAAATATTTGTTCTTATGTGTTATAATTTTATTATATTGCGATGCACGTTGGGGTAAATTTTGTTAAGAGCTTCCAAAAAATAACAATTTCAAAATAGGGACAATATGCATATTTGACCTTTTCTTGAAGTAATTAATAAAAACTTGTGAAAAAACATGAATTTTTATCGAAAAAAGGTTAATAAAAGTTAAAGAATATTTGTTATCTTTTAATAAGGAAAGTACTTTAAATGAAATGAATAAGAAGTATAAAAGAAGAACATCCAGCTAATGAAAACCATGGGTTAAAAAATTACTTATGCAGCTTTTTTGCACCATAAAATATTTCCTTTCAATGTCAGCACAATGTTCCTTTTTCATTTGGAAGTGACAATTAATTGAATTTAAAATGATTGTAATAAAGTTAGTTATCGTATAAAAATAGATAAAATTATATGTCAATATCAATTAAATCGTCAAGTGAGGTTCTGTGGTTTTCTTGTACAGAGCTACAGAAGTTGAACATTTTCCTCACATTTTGGAAATATTTTTAAAATTAAATTTATTCCAACTTTCAGTGTAGTTTTAAAAATCAAATTATTTTAAAGTAAAAGTTAAAAATGGAACTATAAATTTCAAGTATTTAAGTGTACTTTTCTTCAAGTATTTGTTAATTATATTTTGTCCAAATGTTTTTATTCCAAAAGTAAAAATTAAGGTGTTGTTTTCCTCTTTTCTCGAATTAAATGCCATTTTCGACACATTTAACTCCAAAAAAACACCAGCAAACTTAAAATTTTAAAAAGGTAAATATATATTAAAAATAACAAATGTAATTTTGAAAAAATATAGTCTATGTAAATATGATTTAGTTTCACTGAGAGAAAATACAAAAATATTAAAAATAAACGAAGGATCATAGAAGGACCAAAATATTTTGGGAAAAAAATATTATAAAACACTTTTTGCTCTCATATGATGTGCCACCTTAATGTATATTATCTATTTTAATCCACATGAATTTAATTTATTCCATAAAATTTTATCTTTTAAAAATCATATAGTAGAGTAGACTGGCGAGCATTCGACACTTTTTTGTTTAAAATGCTGTATTTTAAAAATGGTTAAAGTTACCCATAAAATTTCTTTAGAAATAAAAATCTTGATATGTTGGCATATATATAAGTCCCTTTTATTCCAACTATTTCCATATTAAGTTAATGTTTATTATAAATTTATAATGTAACCAAAATTGTCGAAATTACCCCATTCCTTTTGTAGTTTCGCCAAGTAATGGGGCAGAATTGTTTTCTTGATTGATTGTGCTTTGAGCATAAATATATGGATGTGAAAGTCACTAAATGATTTTAGTTTGAATTTAATAATATGTACAGTGAAAGATCTGCAGATAGTAGGAGCTTCGGTACAATGGTCCTATAGGATTTAGATAAATCGGCCTACCAGCAGTTTGGCGAATGTACCTTAGGAGGAGAATTGCGCAGACGTTATAATTTGTTCATTCCTTAAAAGTTCATTACTATCATGTATATAATATAGAAAAATTTTTTTGATCAACTCCAAAAGATGAAAGTTATCACAGAAATTACCCACGGTGAAATATTTATAAGAGTATTAAAAACACTTAATTACGTCTACCTATGAATATGTATGTTGAAAAAAAATAAAATTTGATGAATAATTTGAAAATTATAAGCAAAAAACATTAATTCGTTTTCAATACTATTGCCAAAAACTAATGTGTACCTACGTCGAATGCACCCCCTTATATCCCAATCCAAAATTCGACTGAGAAGCGCACAGACACCATGCAAAAAAGTCCGATTAGTTTATAAAAAATCGAATAAAATCAAAGATCGAACAAAAGTGCGAAAAATTTAAATAATTTGAAGTCCAATTTCTGACTTTTTAAACTTTGAAAAACAATCATCATTAAAATATTAAACCTATGGTTTTATAATTTAGCACTCTATTATTTTCAAGTCTTATGCGATCGGATAAGTAAGTCATTTATTAAAAATAATATTACCACAAGATTTAAGGTTAAAATAGTTTAAAAATGGTCAATGTTTGTGTTTATTATGTAGAGAAATTACTATTTCCATTCAGGCGAGAACTTTATATTTTCAAATAATTGACACCACTGGATACTCTTACACCATCGCTTGTTCAACATCAATTACCATCATACAAACAGAATTGTGAACTTGCAACTTCATACAAGAAAAATAACGCATGTTGTTTTAATGCATCACGAACATACATACATGCATACACCCATCATACTCTCAGACTATTTTACTCTCTGGTTGCTATACATGTGTTCATGTGAAATGTAAATGAATGTGTGCGTGCATTCAAACAAAAACAAAATAAAAACGCACATAAACATAAAATAACAACAAGCAAAGAATATGTAAATAGCAACAACAACGACAACAATAACACTAGCAGAAGCAGCAAAAACTACACGAACACCCAACCATACGTACGAACAAGTCATTCAGCTAGCAAACAAGTAAAGCAAGCAGGCAGGCAGGCAGGCAACAAAATATTAACGGTATGAGTGGCATTGAAACGGGGGTTGGTTTTCATTTGCTCAGGCACGGCGCGAACAGTTGTTGTGTATCCTTCGAAGGGTGAAAAGTTTTGTTTGTATGGAACTTTTGCACCGTAATTGTATTTGCCAGCGGCCGAACGTTTTTTAAAACATTTTATATTTTGAATTCATTTTCCCTAATTTTGTGAGTGTGTTTTTTGCAAAAAAGCCGCCGTTATTCAATAAACTTCCATTGTTCTCTGTATTTATTTTGTTTTATATCAAATCTACGAAATTGTATTAATTGCGTTCTTTATTTATTTACGAATTACAAAAAGAAAAACATAATCTAAAAGAAAAGTTAGAAAAAATATATAAACAAATAATAAAAAAAAAACTTGTCAAATTCCCTCGTTTTAAAATACGCGTGTGTTTGAAAATTAAAAATAAAATAATTTATAATAAACAAAAGAAATTAAAGAAAATATATTAAACTAAAAGGATTAAGTGTTAAGTAGCAGCAAAGGACTGCTTAATGAATTTACTAAATGAAATAAAAATATATTAAAAATAATATATAATAATTAACTACATAATTAAAAATATTTATAAAAGTGTTTGTTTTTTTGAATATGTTTTAAATAATTAATTTAAGTGCTTATATATATTTAAAATAAAAAAATTAATTAAAAATATATTCTTACAATTTTATTAAGTTTATAACAATAAAACAGTGTGTTACTATAAAATTTAAACAAATATTTTGTTTTAATTTTTTTTTTTTTTTGTATTGTAATTTCATCATTTATTCTACAACGTTTTATCGACATTTAATTTACATAAATTTGGATTATATTTTATACATTTTTACAAAACATCTTTGGCAACCAGCTCTGCAACATAATCAACAAAATATTTTGGGATTAAAATTAAACAACGGTTTGTATAGTTTAAATACTAATATTAATTTAGTTATTTTTTTTAATGAAATAATTTACTTATTTCTTTATACAATAAAAAAATTCCTATTAAATACCTGAGGATTAAATGTTATTCATAATATAAAAAAATAGATATTTAAAATGCATTTTATTGTTTTATATAGATAAATGAAATAGTATTTGTTTTTTCTATATAAAAGAATATAAATTATTTTTTTTTAATTTAATCCCTTTTACATTTTAATAGATTTTAATTGATTTAATTTGTTTATTTTTGGTAAAAATTTTTTAAACTTTAAGGGGAAAACAAGTAATATATTAATTTTATGGTGAAAGTTTTTTATTTAAATAGAAAAAAATCATTATATTTATTTAATCTGCAGATTTTTCTATTAAATCGTATTTAATTTAATTTTAAGTAGAAATTTGTAATCGATTATGGCCAATAGGATAAATTACTGATACATTTGAATAAATAAATAAATAAATAAATAAATAAATAAATAAATAAATAAATAAATAATTGAAAATGTTTAAATTTAATCTATAATTATGTTTTCTTTAAACATAAAAAATGTTAAAAATTAAATTAAATTATTATTAAAAAATATTTCACATTATAATGAAAAATAGCAATAATGCCCTTAAATTATTTTTTAATTCACTTTATATATAACTTTCATATTGAATATAAATTTTTAAAAGTAAACATAATTTGCTTTCTATCCATATACAATTTTCCTAGAATATCTTTCTAAATAAGAAAAATAAATGAAAATTAAAAAGAAGTAAACAATTAATTTATATTTAAACAATTAATTTATATTTAAACAATAACAGCATTTTGTTGTTAATAAGTTTGCAACATGTTGCTATCTATATTGTTTATAAATAAATAATAAGAAATAAGAGGCAGTACTGCCCAGAAAAATATATCTTCGAAAAAAAAATCAATAAAAATATTAGTCAGAAGTTTAAATGATTCTAAATATTTTTATAATTAAATTAAAATTTTACATATAAAAATCTAAAACTAAAATTTCTATTCTGAATGATATACAAAAAAAAATATTTAAAAAAAAAAAACAATTAAATTATTAAATATTATTAAAATTAAAACAAGTTATTCAAAATCAAAGTATTATTACAAATTTAATTAGATTTTAAACAGAAAATTCTAAAATCTAATTTCAATTACGAATAATGCATATTCAATTATTGAAGTAATTGAAACTTAACCTATAAAAAAATTCTATATTCAATTATTCAAATTATTACTTAGTTTTATTTATATTTGATTACTTTACTAATTAATACAATGAGAAAAATTATTATATTTTTACCAACAACTAGTAGAAACATTTGATAAAATTAATAATTGTTACAATTAAAAAAAGTAATTGCAATAGTTTTTATCTTTGATAAATCGATATCTTATCTGTGTACATATTCAATTATTTTGTTAATTAAAATCGACCTATTAAAAAATATATATTTCAATTATTTTTGATTAATCCATTAATAAATACAATTAAAATAATAATAAATAGATTATGATTAAATAGAAATATGAAAACATTTACAATTTTATCACTACACAGAAAAGATATCCAAAAAACTTTAATTAAAATATTAATCAAAATTTTATAACGATCTAAAATATTTCTCTATTTACAAAAATTACTCAAAATCAAAGTGTTTTAACAAATGAAATTTAAATTTTACATAGAAAATTCTAAATACTAATTTCAATAACGAATAATTCGTATTCAATTATTTTATTAATTGCAACACAACCTATGAGAAAAATTTTATACTCACTTATTCAAATTATCAATTATTTTTATTTATATTTGATGATTTTATTAATTAATACAATTAAAAAGTTAATTGAAAGCCTATAAAATGTTTTATTTTTAGAAACAAATTTTTTCTGTGCAGAATAATTCAATATTTTTAATAATTGTTATTAAAGAATTGTGTATTCAATTACACGTCATTTAATTTTAAATTATTTTTGATTAAACAAATAATTAATACAATTAGAAAAATAATAGAAAGCTGATAAATGTCTTTAATTTTAAAAATGTCGTTGAAATTAGTTAAATTGTTGACAATTTTATTAATTAGATCTATACAAGATTTAACATATTTAATTAATTAAACTAAATTCTTTATATCTAACAGCTAAATTATAAAAAAATACAATAAATAAATAAATAACAATTAGTTAAATATTTTAACCTAAAGCTTCATATAAGGTATTTATTTATGATTATATGAATATCTGTCTAAACAATTGTGTTAAATATACATTTATTTTTTTATCTAAAAACCATAAAAGCAGATGTCTTTTATCAAATAAAAAATAATATAAATAATAAATTGTTTGGAGTAGTACATACTCGTCAGTCAGTCAGTCAGTTTATTATTTAAATGATAGTCATAAGTCAAATTTCACAAACTAAAAAATATAATAAAAATAAAAATTGACAAAAATTCACAAAATTTCTTAGAAAACGAGTATAAATAAATTTGATTATTGAAATTGAAGTATTTTGTATAGAGCTCTAGAAAAAAATACATGCATACATACAAAATACATACATAGATACTCGTACACATTTATTTCACAAAAGCAACAGAAGTTAGCTAGCGCACGCATTTAGAAGACTTGAAAGTAGTAAGAATATATATAAAGATATAAAGGAACTTTATTTGTTTAAACATTAAATGGACGTCTGTAAACAACATGTTAAACAGCAAAACAAGAACAACAACAAAAACAACAACAAGAAAATACCAAACAGCAGCAAAAACAAATACTATCTCTATATATAAATAAATATACTAAATACATACATTTTCATACTTTATTCTACATGGATACAATTTAACTATTTAGTGAATACTTTAACAAATTTAACAGAGTTTTCAAAGAATTTTAATATAAATTTATTATTTATTTAAAACATTTAAAGTGATATTTTTATATATAAACGTATTAATAGTCAGTATTTAGATACATAAATTCGACATAATAAACTGGATACTGCATATGGTATTCATCCAGAACAAAAAAAGTGACAATAGCTCCAACAATGTTTAGTCTAAACTTCGGTGTAAATTCTAATAATCTGTAACTTTAACTGAGTCATCAAAACAGTTTTATTCCTCGGAGCGAAAGTTATAATTTTGGAGAAAAACAATAATCAAATTAAGTTCGAGAATTACTTCACTTTGTACTAAATATCTTGTCACACACGATAATGCGATTAGAATTATGAGAACATATATTTGCTAACATTAACTGGGAACTCACAGTTAATTATATACTTTATACTTCAAGCAGTCTTAGATCCAGATTTCATAGTTTTCATACCAAAAGGGACTCACAATGGTAATGGTCACCAAATCCCTGAAGTCGTCATATATGTTTACACAGACGGTTTAAGGCAATGATAACCAACTGGGTCTAATCATAATCGACTATTTACTCATAACACGAACGTCAACAAAACAGTCACGTTTGAGAGTAAAACAAATAGAAAAATCTGTAGCAATTTAGCCCCAGTGCCCGAACACAATCGGCTTAATACAGGAACTTCAGCAAAACTCAAAGATTTGAGAGAAAAATAAACAAAAAATCTGTAGCATAGGATATTATTAGAACATTTCTTTGATGTCTCTCTTTTTGGTTAACGCTGTTTTAAAAATAGTGTAAAGAATCCAATGTGGTATCTATTCCGAACAACTTGACTTAAGAAGAATTCTAGGGCTACCAAACTTCTTTAGTATTAATTAGAACAAAATGACTCTCCACAAATGCCCATCATCTCTTCAAGAGATTCTAATACATTCATTGATTTTCCCTATGTGGGTTCCTGGACACGCACAAATTCCTTCTAAAACCCTACAAGAGGTCTTTCAGGGGAACTACCTTTTAGGAGACCATGGAAATCTGGCTAATAATAAATAAGCAGAGGATTGTGGAAGTGTTCAAATTTCCTTAAATTCATTTAAAAAATTAAATTGGTGTTATAAGCATTCATTGGCCTCTCGGTCTTTATTTTAAGATACTGAGACAAAGATTATAAAAAGTTACAAAAAAGATGAACCGATCTGTTTTTGTCCTCCATTTGAGGACCTTACGCATACAATGTTAGGTCAGATCAAACTCACAGATAAGACTAACGGGAACTAATGCTGGCTTCAAGTGATTTATGTCTAATATGAATGTCATATTAAACTAATATATTTAGCACAAATCAAATATGCATTAAAAATATATATATATTTTTTTGTTTGGATCTACATTGCGAACTAACGAATATTTCCTATTTTCAGAAAAGATGTTGGTTTTAGTTTTATACAGAATTTTACATAAAGTTTTTTTTTATGTGACCGTATTTTTTATATCGTATAGTCATAATGTCATAAAACTTTATAATAGAAAAGCTATAAAATATTTTTAATCCATTGTAATATTTTAGGACATATGACAATATGACATGATAGCACATCTAATGAATCCCCTAATTATAATGTTAATAATAAGAGTATTATTAAACTGATCCAACTTTAAAGTTTTTGTAAAGGGGATTTCATGGATAAGTTCTAGTTATTGAATTTACCACTCAGTGCAAAATTTGATATATGAGCTTAATATACTATTGACACTGAATAGAGTTAATTTGAGCACGTATGTGGTCAATTTTTTCCAGCGATAGCTTCAAACTTAAATAAATATGTAATAAATTATGCTGCTCTATAAATACTTTTATATATTTTTCTTATAAAATATCGCTTTCTACTAGAAGTCATTACAAGGTAACAGTAATTAGTATACAATTTATTAATTTATGGAAATTAATGCAAAACATTCTTTTACGATCTGTCAACCGACAACAAATATATAAATTCAAAGGAATATAATATGAGAAATATAAATAACAAAAACAACAACAACAACTATCTACTTTAAAAAGGCATAAAAAAAGTACGGCAATAACATCAGCAACAACTTGGAGCCGTGATATTTTTAAAGTTCAAAAATATACTGATCTAAAAGCAAAACAAAAACAAAAAAAGCAATAACAGAGAATTAAAGTTAACGTAGAAAAACTGAAAACTTAAAAGAAATTCATAATGAAATCAAAAAGAAATAAACATAAAGTTTTTCTTCATTTCTTTTTCACTTTTTTTATAATATTATACAAAATGAAATGAAAACAATTTGCAAATTTTTTTTGTATTAAAAAAATGGAATAAAATAAAAAAAGTAAAAAAGAATACTAAACATAATGATGATTTTTATTGTGTGACAATTGTCAATAAAAAAAAGAAAATGAAATGAAAAAAAACTTAATTTTTGTACTTCAGGAAACTGTTGCTTTTATAGGAATATAAAAAAAAAACTTTGTACTTATGTATTTGGTATTGTATTTTGTAGCGTTACATACATATATGTATGTAAGTGTGTTTTTATTTTCTAATATTCATACAAATTAGTTTTTAACTTTATTCTAAAAATTTGTTTTCGAAGAATAAATACAAAAATAAAACGCCAGAATACAAAAAATATAATAATAAATAAAAAATAAATTGAAAAGAAACAAAGAAAACAAAACGTCTTTAAATTGTATTTTTGTTCTAAAGCAAGAGATTTATAAAAGAAACGTGCAAAGAACGTGCTTGACATTAAAACAGTCATACAACAAAATAAATACACTTAAATGAATGTGTATATGTATGTATATGTGTTTACACATACATTAATAACTAAATTATATAGTTGGAGTATATAACGGTAACATGCGTAATACTACTACATACTACTAATGTGTTGCATATACAAAAGTACAAAAGTTTTGTTTTTATAACCCAGCAAACATCTACAAGGATTTTGAAAATATATTTTTCCTTAATATAAAAATCAATTAAGTATGAAATATTTTCTCAAATCTTATCAAAGATTTGTTATTAATTTAATATCAAAAGGTCATGATTTTTAAACTTGTTCTTTATGTTTGTTGGGTTAAATATAATTTAGTCTAACAACAACAAAAATATCTATCTTAACACATACACTAACAGGTCATTATTTTTATTTTAACAAGACGGATATGATGTTAGGGTGTGTGTGTGTATATATTGAATGGATGAGTAAGTAGAGAACAAACGACAAGTGAAATAAAATCACAAAAAAAAAAACAGCAATTTGGCTTGTATTTTGTTATTTGCAAAGAGTGGGAGACAAATGTCCACATACGGTAGTTTCTTAAGCAAAAGACAACAAGATATACAACGTGCCAAGAGTTGCCATATGCATAATAAATATAAGTAGCTGTCATTTCAAAATAACAAAATGTTCAACTTTAAAGACAAATTTAGAAACTAACTTACAGGATCTGATATACATATGTATGTGTATTAATTAAGCTATAATAGTTAAAGTCAATATTAGTAAAAGTTTAAATAGTTATACAACATTTTAAATAAATTCTCTATTCCAAAAAGAATTATAAATGTAATTAATTTCAAAATGTTAATATCTTTTCTTTTATAAAAATATTTCTATGTTCTCTTTATTTGAAAATAGTTAAGTTCAAAAACCTAAATTAAAAATGACTTATTCTTCATAAAATTTGAATTAAAAATTTTCGTATATAACAAAAACTACACCATAAACTCTGCACAAGGCCCCCAATGAACAAAAAATCTTACGTTACAGACACAAACAAATATTTAAAAAAAATCTACAAAAAATAAATAAATAAAAAATACACATACATACTTATACTCGTATCAACATTATGCTATACTCCCCACCCATTCAACCAACGACTGGCAGCCTGGCGAAAAAAAAAGAAAAAAAAAAACAGCAAAATGTCTTAAGATGAGCCGCCACACATTCTTGTAAGGCCTTTTTTTATAGCTTCCGTAGATACAAGAACGCCATGGAAAATGCTATGTATATAATACATACATACATATGCTTGTGTATGTGACAGAGACTGTCTAAAAATTTTTTGAATTTACACAAAATACAGTAATAAAACTAATGTAAAAAAAAATGGGTAAAAAAAAAGAAGTTCAAGTTCAGCATTTACTTGATGATGATGACGACGACGACGAATAAACACAACAACAACTAAACAACGTTGATTATGATGATGATGATGATTTGAAAGACAACGTATTACTTAGTAGAGCTACATAATATATTTGTAAGAAGACGAATGATTGAGGCCTACTCATGCCATTTAATAATAACAACGGACAAATAACTAGACAGACAAATAAATAAATAAATCGACTGAGTTGCAAGTAAAAATTTTTATAAAAAGATACACTGAAAATAAAAAAAAGAGTAAATACTGAAATTTTATATAAACTTCCAAATTAAGTATGAAAATCGTAAGGATAGGAGTATTTCACCCAAATATTTTTCATGGCATATCTAAGAAAATATTACTGTGACAGGGAAACTTTATTCCTATTATTACGCATAAATGAAAGATAAAATTAGGATAGCAAGGATCAGGGTAGTCCTAGTCCAAATGATATTTTCCTCACGTCTAAAATATTCGTATAAAAAATTTTCATAGCGTAAGACCAAAAAAAAAAAAACAAATTAAGGTTTTGAACGCCTTTTTTGAAGAATATATCAATATTTAAATAGAAATAAAATTAAAACGAATAAAGATAGGCCATTGAATAAAGATTTTGATATAATATATATATATTTGTCCTAAAATAAGAGTATTAGAAAAATCCCACATTTTTGTACTAAAATGCCCAAAATTTGAAAATAGGAAACAAGTTTTTTTTTTAATTTTCTTTTTTCATTGAAATCATCACTCTGTCGCTATAGAAGGGGTCCATCACAAAATAATTCCAGAAAGTTATCCTTACACATTGGGGTAAGACCCCTAATATAAAAACTGGGGAAAAAGGTGCTGAAAATTAGTGAACATTTTATTTCGACCTGAATATCAAACTCTCAAACTAAAAGAGATAACCTACATATGTATTTATATTTTTTTAGAGACTTATAAGGATTATATATACAACATTTTTCTGTGATACGATAAACCATTTTGGCGATATTAAAAAACATACCCGAGATGTGTAACATTGGAAAGGTCACCCACTACCCTGATATCCCAGCTCTGACCATGTGAAGTTTTATTGATAAGAAATCAGAAAGTAAAATTAATAAATAATATAACGAAATTCCTATACAAAGTTAGTTAATAATATTATTAAAAATTAATTTGAAATATTTCTGTTTGGTGTTCACATTTTAAACAATTATTTCTTAAAAGCGTTTTGGAATCAGTGTTTCTTTTATTAAATACAATAATTCCTTGCATTTTCCTGAGTGTATAAAAATACTTAGTCCATGCACAAATGAGTAGTATTCCAGTGTATCGTTAAAAAAAAGCCCGCTTCTTTTTTTCGCTCATAATTTTGTAAAAACTGTGAGTACGTCAAAATATAATTTTTTTGCCGGTATTTCACTTGGTATTTTGTTGTATTGTATTTGTTAGTAGACATTGAAGTGAGAATATTTGGCATCTTTATAATCAAGCAGAATAAAATTGTAAGAAATATTAAAAAAAGAAAGAAATATGAAAAGTTTTTTGTTATTGTATATAGCAGCCATTTCTTTACATTTTACACTTTTATTTTCATTATGATTTGTTGTTGTTTTTGTTGTTTTTGCTGTCTTTCTAAGAAGCCAAAGCTGGCGCTCTAATGTTTTTTACTTGATATTTGTTGTATGTACTTATATACATATATACTGTAGAATAAAAGTAGTTTATTTTTTTTTCTTTATACATAAGAATATACATGAGCTGGCGTTTGTTCTTCATGTTCTTCTTTTTTGTTTTACACTTGACAACATTGTTCAATACACATACTTATGTATGTATAATATAACTGTATATTTACTCTCATACTTATATAGTTTTTCCTCTATAAACGTTTCATTTTGCAAATGTTTGTATGTATTTTATTCACACATGTTGTTTAAGTATCCTCGTAAAAAAAGTGTGCTGTTATGGCAAAAATAAAAAAATTAAACAAAATGTTTGGCGACAAGAGAATGCAGTGTAAAAAATAAAATAGAAAAATAGTACAAGTTTATTGTACTTGGCTATTTTTAATCTTTTGTACCCCCAATGAATTTGCAAAATATGTGCAGTTGAAATATAGCCAGTCAGTCAGCCAAACCAACATACACCCATGTTTGGATTGAGAAGATATTTTAGATGAACACGAGTGCACGCGCATCATTAAATGTATTTGTATGCATGTACATGTACTATACATATATGTATGTATGTATGTGTATGTATGTACATGTTTGTACATACATAAAAAGGAATTATTTTAAAAATAGATTAAATAAAGTTTTGTTGTTGTTGTTGTTGTTGTTGTTGCTGTTTTTAATGTAAAGAGTTACCATATTGATTACATAGATAAATCCTATAATTGAGATTTTGCTAAATTTTGCATTTTTTGACATTTCTAATACAATTTTTGTTCGGTTTTTGACATACAATGTATATGAAAATGTGAAACCCGACCATCGTGTATGTATATCAAAATTTGCGAAAAGATATTTTATAGGACCTGTGGCCAATTGTGGACCGATACTTGCATTAAATGCAATTCATTTTTTCATAAAACATACATATGCATTATTTTATGTTCGTAAAACCCCTATTCCAGGTGACATTTGTATGGGCGCTAGGAGAAATAATGAACCGGCCATAACCAGTTACAATAGGGTTTTTTCGCTTTAATAGAAGATCGTGTGCTAAATTGCGACCTGTAGTTTGATTACAAATGTTATTTGAAGAGACAGACTGAAGAACATCGTAAAATCTCTACTCGACTCGTGAAGTTATTTTTAAATATTTGCGTCATTTATAGTCGTTAAACACCTATACCGGGAGGAAATTTCAATGGGGGCTAGTAGAAATAATTAATCGATTACAACTAGTTACAATGACTTAATATAAGATCGTGTGCTAAATAGCGACCTGTATTTGATTACAATAGTTATTTAGGCAGAGTGTCGCACAGACAGAGAGACGTCAGTAATTTAGACAGTCAGAGAGACGTCAACACAAACGCATAATATCCCAACAACCAAAGATGGTATAGGGTGTAAATAGATCCCTGGTACTCAATCAATTGAAAGTGTACTTATTTATGGTTCCGTCTTACAAAATAGTTTTGTAATAATTTTGGCATATCTTGAAGCATTTAAAAAAATTCTTGAGAAAGTCCCCTGCTGGACCGAAATTTCTGATGATGAATTTAAAATATTTTTTCAATAACAATCATAAATTTACAGTAGATAAATTTTATATATTTTTTTGTTAGAATTTTTACCGTATTCAGTTCAGCATTACGCTGTCTTTCTATATCAGAATAGCAAGTAATCTATTCGAAACACCCTCAGTCAATATTTAAAAATAAATAAAAATGATCATTCTAAAGTTTTCCTTTCGTAAGCTGAAGCAAAAAAGAAAGAAATTCTTTTTAGATTTTCTTTTACAAATTTAATTGAAAACAAAAGGTTTAATAATCTGATAACAATATGGTTTCATTTTGATACCAATTAGTTATAGATTTTCATTAAGATTTAAACATGAAGTTTTGAATTTGCATGGTATCGTTTACAACAAATATATAGTCGTTTTTTATAAGCCTTGTTATAAGTAATTTTGGAAAGCACGAAAATTTTGAGAAACTGAATTAAACTTTAATTTTAGTTAAGGCTATCAAAATTTTATTCCTTTATAAAATGGCGGCATTCCAATACATATAGTTATAGTGTTAAATAACTATTTATACTTCCAATATGATTCATATATGATTGCTTACTTTAATCCCTGAAATTTTCAAATTTTTGCCACTCTCTAAAAAAACGTTTGCTAATAAAAATTGTTATGCTAATTGTAATACAAAGCTTTACAATCCCTACTACTACTAAATGTTCTACATTTTTTGTTTTGTAGAAATGTTATGAAAAGATATTTCCCTGTCAATAGAACTCATTTGCCCTAACTACTCACCCAATCACCCACTTACTCAGTTGCCCAAGCATTTAGCAAATGTATACTAAATGCATCATTTCTGTAGATTTAGATTTAAATGGTTCATTTATGCACCAAATACTTACATGTATGTGATAGTAGTATGTATATACATATGTATGTAGGTGATGTGCTAAATATCCTTTACTTAAGGATATTTAACACCATTTTCATCATTTACCTTCATATGCAGTTTGCATTTTTTTCTCTTTCAAGTTTTAAACATACATACTATGAATTTGTTAGTATGGATGTAAATGAAATGCAATGTACACATACATACATACATATATACATATAAACAATTTCATATTTATGCTATTTATGCAACAACACAAACAAATAAGCTTGCAAATATACATACAAACATACTTGCACACGTAGTATTGTATGAAAGACATGAAGTGCATTAAAATAGAAGGGATAAAATGGTTGCAAGGTCTGTTTTATGTTGTTGGTTTGCTTGCTGTAGTAGTTGATGTTGCACACTTTTGAAAAAGCAAAAAAAAAAATAACATAAATGAATCCTTATGACAGTACCATACTGACACGATGCACCACTCACATTCGTTTAAACATTTCTACTGCCTTAGTAAGCAAGGAATAATAAGTTCATATATACTTACAAACATATCTACATATGTAGATACACCAGCTGCAGCAGTAGCAGTAACTGCAGCAAAAGCAACAACATACTATAAACCTATAAAAAAAGGACGGAAAAAAGGAAAAAAAAATATAAAACAGGAATGCATACAAAATTTATGTAAAATACACATGAATATTTGTAATAAACATTTATAGCTGCAGTAGCGGCAGAAATTGCAAGAGTTGTATGTTGTTGTAATATAACGTTTAGAATGACAACATCAGTAGCTGCTCTAGCAACATAAATTTTTTATATCATTTTCATATCTGTTGTTTGTAGTAGTTGTTGTTTGTTTGTATGTATGTAATTTTCTTTTTCTTCTTTTCAAAAATGAATACATTAAATTTGCTAAAGTTGATGCGTTTCGTTTACGCTTCTTTTTGTTGCCGTTGTTGTTTTTGTTGCTATGTTATAGTTGTTGTTTGCAAAAAAAAAAAAAGGGTTAATACACACTCGAGTGGTTGCATTATTATGTCGTAGTACAATTCGTAATATGAACGTTAAAAATAAAGTACATAACGAATTTTATTTTATAAGAATTCATGTATTTATGTGTTAGTGCATATCCTTATATGCACATTTTTTTCATAATCATTAACATATACACAAACATACCACGTTTATATATGTACAATGTACATATTTTCACACAAATAGATTAAATTTATTATTATTGAAACTTTAAAAGAGTGTATTGTTTTTTTATATATTTATAAACAAATATTTTTCAAGAACGGATTTCATTTCCTTTAAACCCTTTATTTGTAAGTAAAGGAACTTTAAAGAGTTAATTTAATAGGACACAGAATTACAAAATGAATAAAGCTTCTTAGTCAATAGGGTTTCCAGTCGGTTATACGAAATTCATAAATACTAAGCCTCTAACACACTTTATTGTATTAACTCTGGCGCCAAATAACGATTTGTAAAATTAAACAGGTTGCTCTGTATATATTCAACAATATTTCAAAAACAATTTGTCTAATTTTGTTGTAAAAAATTTGGTAAAATTCTAATTAAAATTTTCTTTAATTACTTATCAATACAGCCTATAGTTATGAAGATATTAAGCCCTTTTTTTTGAAAAAAAAAATAATTTTTTAGAAAATTGCGAAAAAAAATATTTTTCAAAAAATCATAAAAATTTGAAAGTGTTGAAGATTAAAAGTTTTTTCTATTGATCATAAAACACATTTGTTTCAAATGAAACAAGACCTATTTCATTAAAATCAATGAATAAATTTTGATTTTATTCACAAATTAGTCAAAATACTTATTTATAAGTTAATTAGAAAATTAAAAGAAAAAATCACATTCATATTTTTTATAATTCCCCTAGTCATGTAACGGGTTCTCGCGGCTTGTGATTGGTCCCTGTTCCGGAACCGGAGATAAACCTATTACTTTTACATTGGAGGTGGCTAATTATTCCCTAGGGGCAGATCACAGGTTGCAGGACTGGTTCAAGAACACTGATTCAGTGTCAAAATAAAAATTTGATAAAAATTCGGTAACCGTTTAGTTGTTTAACATTTGTTTTATAATTATTTTTATTAAATTATGTTCATGTCTATGGCTTCACCCTGATTCGAACTGGAGAATAAAAAAATTAATGTAATCCGCTGAATTTATAATCTATCTCTCATATAAGATAAAATTTAAATTTAGGGCAAAGCGATCAGTTACGGAATGTGGTTATAATGATTCTGATTCTGCCAAATATAACATACCTATGACTTTAGTAAGCGAATCACGCTCGCTTTTTAGAGAAATATTTTCACCAAATTTCATCATCCTAAGTTACTCATTATCATAAGTTATTCATGCTTTAAGTAGACAGACAGAAATACAAATAAAGCAGATCTTAAGGCTCCGTTACTCTACCGTAAATGTAAATGTAGCGAATCAGCTAACACGTTGTTTTTTATGAGTACTTATGTACTTAAAAACGTACATGTAACGTACTAACCCAATCAAATTAGATCGCTCTACGTTCTTACGGGACAGCTGTAATATCAATATTGACAGCTTTTTATTTCAATTTAAAAATTCTGAGTAAAAAATCGCTGTAAAAAATTGACTAATTATACAAATTATTTTGCTGTTATTTTTACTAAAAAATTTTTAAAAGAGTTGAATCAATCAACAAATCATTCAACAACAAAGTACTGGCTACATTTACGATTTTTGAGTAATCATCCATTTCCACTTCTATTTACATTTACGTTTTTACATTTACGGTAGAGTAATGAAGCCTTTACGAAGAACTGGAATATATATATAAAGTTTATGGGATTTTAAACGAATACTTCGATAAATTACACATGGAATGATAAGTCCAATGTATTGCTCCCCCTATTTGTTAATGGGTATAACAAGTAGTTAACCTAGAAAAATTGGAAAATTTTAAAATTGTATTATTTTATTAAAATAATAAAATGAAGTCTCGTTTCTAATATTTAAACAAGACATAATAAAGTTTATATAATTTAAAAATGAAAAATCGAAAAGAAGAAATTTGGTAAAATATAAATTAAAACCCGCACCTACCTGAATACAATTGTACCATTATAAATAAAAATTTAAGGGGTGTAATTTGGTACCTTTTATTTGCAATATTATTCTGACATTAAGTTAAAGCCGTATATTTTTTTGTTTTTGTTTAATTTTATATATTTGAAATCTGTTTTATTTTAGGTAAAATTAAATAAGGGATATTATTAAAGAATCCTAGAATTTCTAAAAATAAATCATACACACACATCCTGTTATCATATGGGTTGAGGGTGTCAAATTTTATCACCTAATATAACAAATACAATTATTTTAAAACACATCCCTTTAAAATACTGCAATGCGTGCGTCTAGATATGTATTTCAAATTTCCGTGCATAATCCCCATTTGTTAAACGTAGCGTACGTTATAGAAATGAATATATATATTTTGTTTTTGCAAACACATAACTAGTAGGAGTAGTAAATGCATTTTTGCTGTATTATCTTTATGTTTGCAAAAAACATTTCAACCCCCTTATTACACATTGCAAAGCACTTGTAACTAACGCAGCAGAAAACCTAATAACAACGATGTGTTTTTAAACAATTCATGTACACGTTCACGTATTTTATGTATATGTTCAACATGCCACCATTTTTACCTTGGCCATTGACAATTCTTGTAGAGAGTTTGAATTAAATTACAGCCTGTTTTTAATTTTCAACCTATGATATTTAAAATTATTTCTACATCCTCTTTTTTTGAACTTAAATTAAAAGGGATTTATGTCAGTTCCGGTTTTAATTGGGTCTTTACTTTAAAACAAATTTATAACCAGCTGTAAACAATATAATTTAAAAAACTAATTCTTTTATTAAGTCACGTTTTTTTTTATTTAAAATTCATATTGTTATTATTAAAATAAATTTAGAGGACTCAGTAAGCAAAAAAAAAAAAAGAAATACTTGAACTCATTTTATGTATTATAACCTTAAATAAGCATTTAAGTGAATTTTCTTAAAAAGAAAAAAATACATAGCAACAATGTTACAATGTAAGATTTTCCTTACCAATATATGTATGTATTTGTATTTTGTTTAACACGCACAAAATAATTTAGACTTAATAACAATAACGACGTCAACGACGACAACAATAACAAATTTCTTCGTATGGCCTGTTGTTGCTGTAATCATATTTCACCTTCACCTTGTAACACACATTTACTGTTACAAATATTTACTTGGTTATACACACACACACTCTTGCAGACACACATCTAGACAGTTTAAAATTTTATGAATGAATTTATTTGTTTAATACATATTTTGTAAACAATTTGCCTGTTTTAACATTATGGCCCATTTAAAATATTTAACCCACTCTCTTACTCTCTTTTAAGCTCTCTTACTCTGTCTGCCTGATAATTTAAGGAAAACAATGTCCCTTTTTAGTCAAGTCAACAAACAATATAAATTAAATTTATTTCTATGAAGACATTTGTTAAGCAGATTGTTATTTAATACTTATTTTGCAAATGAAAGAAACATTTAGGAAGGAAGAAACGTTTAAATTAAATAATTTTTGGTAAAATATTTTTATAATTAAAGTTGGTTTTAAATTTTGGAAACTTAAATATTTAAATGATGATTTTAAGTGTTTGCTTAAAATGCTCATTGATTATGTACATCGATACTAATACAACTTTTTCTCATTAAAGAGGATTATAGTGAGAATTATGAATCGCAATACTAATTCTCCGCCACAGGATTTTCCACCCATTTAGAGATACCAGTTATAATTAAGTTCTCACTACATAAATCTATACTTTAAGTTGACTTTAGTTCTAAGCTCGATAACGATTTATCTTATTTGGCTTTATAAATAGTATATAAATTTGGTTTAACCCCTTTATTTCCTAAATCCCTTTACCTTACTTTGAAAAAATGCCCATAAAAATTGTTGAAAGACGAAAATTATTTACATGAAAAAATGTTTAAAGTGAGAAGAAGTGTTTTACAAAATATGGCCCTAAATCTGTGCATAATTTTCTCAAAAACATTTCAAATAAATTATTAATCAGAATTTTAAAATTATTGCAATTTAATACCAAAAAATATTGATCCAAAAGTCACTAATCGACTAAGAATCACTTTGTGAGTTGATTTAAAAATATATCTGTCAATTGTAGTCAAATAACAGATCGCAATTTTGATGTTAAATTAAATACAAAAGTTTTTTATAGTCAAGGGCGAAACATATTGAAATTAGTCCTGATTGGTCCATTATTTTACCTAGTCCCCATACAAAATGTTCTCCTGGAAAAAGGCTTTAATCCCTCAATGAAATTTGGCACATACTCTGTGTACCCAATATTTTAAGTCTCGGTTCATAATTGATTTTAGCTGTTGTATAAACCCCTCTTTAGAAAATGGGCATAGACCCCATAAAAATTTTTGTATCAAGGAAATATTCGAGACAAATAAGATTTATATAATTATAAATGATGGGGCCAAGTTTTCCAAAGATTGGTTCATAATTTACCATAGACCCCATATAAGACCTTTCCAAATTATAATAAATTCATATAATTAATAAAACAATAGTTCACAATTGGCCACAGGTCTGGAAAATAAGAAGTTCCTTTCCAAATTTTTATGGACACAATGATATAGAATATTATATGATCGGGCTTAACCGACGATATACTTCTTATAGTTTTAATTAATTTATTAATTGAAAATGGAAGCTAATAAATTGTTTAAATATACTTGATTCATGTATACCGAAATAATATAGTGGAATCACAATACAAATATTGTTTATCTTCCATCATATTTTTGTTATATACAGCAATAACATGGTTAAAACACAATATTAATATGATTATTTAAAATTAAAATTTTGTTTTCAGTTCAAAAATACAAACTCTATTCAGGTTTCTAAACTAATTTTTTTTTGAAAATAGAATTTTAACAACAGTAATGTGGTTCTAATTTTTAAATATTGCTTAACATGTTGTACCAACAATATAAATGTATAATTACTTCAGGAAAAATATATTTTCAAAATGAAATGCGCTCAATAAAAACTATGTTCGCAATGATAATATATCATTGGGATGAAAATAATATTGTTTGGGTAAACATATTTTTTAATTGGATTTTTTCTATGCGTGTACCTTATAAACTTTCTTAATAAAATTTATATTCCGAATATGTTTTATGCTCTTAAAAAAATTTAGATATAAAAAAATCACATTGTTTTTCATTTGCGATAGCATAAAATATATTTTAACAAAAAGTACAGTAAATTTGCATTAAGGTTTCAATGTTCGATACTTAAGGTAAAAATAAAAAATAAAATAAAACAGCGATTATATTTGAAACATACGTGTTACTAAATAAATGTGCATGTAACTAAATAACTATATAAGTAATATAAATATGTTTGCTTATAAATAAGTATGTAAAATTACATGTGTGCATGTATTATAATAGCAAGTAGATGGAGGGGCATAAACACATTTGTGTGTAAATTTTATGTCTTAAAAACACGCTAAAATTGCAAAAAGAAAAAAAAACAATGTCGACAACATAAATAAGGGAAATGAGTACAAGTACGACAACAGCAACAACAACAACAGTACAACAATTACAAAATCATGATGATGATGAAGAAGAAGAAAAAGAAGTCACAGGTGTGCATATCCTTGTACGGTTTCAAGAAGTCATTGCCGCTAAATTATAAATAAGAAACGTGAAAACAAAAACAAATTTTTATTTTATTTTCTGTTCCTGTTTTTCCTTAGGTCTTTTTTTTTCTTTCTTTAATGCTTTAAAGTAAAAAACAACAACCTAAGCCAAATAAAATTTAAAGTTTTCTTTTCATACACACATGATGTTCTGTTTCTGTTGTTGTTGTTGTTGCTGTTCCAACTTATAGGGCTTACGGAAATAATTGAACTTTAAATGAATATTAAAAAAAAACAGCAGCAGCAACTGAAAAAAAGTTTTATGGTCTCTTTAAATTTAAAATAAAACAACACACAACCGAAAAGAATTAAACTGAATTCAATCAACTGACAGTAGAGAATCGTTAACACAACCATTATAAATGGTTTAAAAATGACAATGGCAAAACAAAAACAAAAACAGAAAAAAAAACAAAAAAAAAAAATGTTTATGCTTCATTAAAACATTTGAAATTCAATTAAACTTTTGAAAAAATAAAACAAAACGAAAAAAAATCTGTAAAATTGCTATAATTGACAGCAAGAAATCAAGCATTTGTTTATTAATCCTTAAAAGCTTACAACAATACACAAAAAACAAAAACAATAACAAAAATATACATACATGACATTATAAAAATTATTAAAAAAAAAAATAAAATAATAATAATGAAAGAAAAATGTTGCAGCTGCTCGTTTAATAATGAAAACGCATTTTATTTACAGTTGCAATGTATAAAATTCATTTATATGTATGCAGATATACATATGTATGTATGCACATACAAATATAACAGACAGACAGATATTGTTATAGTTTTATACATATGAAAGTATGTCCTCTATATTCATGTATTTTAATTAGTTTCAATATGTATGTATGTATGTTTGTATATAAATAACTAAAAATAAAATATTTTGAATGCAGATACTCAAATGAGAATAACTAACAATAATAATAAATTAAAAACAATCGGCATAAGAGATTTAAAAGTACACTTCACTTTCAAATTAGAATTTTGTAAAAGAATCATTTTAGGATTTGGAAATTGTATCAATATATTAAAAATGATATTCCCTTTTATGAAGTAATAATATGTACCCTGCGACTTACTTTCTGTCCGTCTGTGGTAAACATTCTCAAGCTCAACCTATAGCTTCGAATTAAAGGAAATATACTCAAAAGGTTTGTTGAATTGCTAAGTTGTTTACTATTCAAAATCATGGTTGGTTATAATTAAAGTTATAGAACAAATGTAATGACCTGTAATTTTTAGAGATATTTTGCCAACAAATTATAATATCAATTAGTGGTAAAAATTTGCTAACAGGTTTACTAAAATCGATGTGGTTTTTAACTTTAACCTGATGCCAATTACGATCAATTTTCATTAATAACTTGGATGTAGTTGATTTTCTTCGGGTGTAAAAGTGCACAGAAATATTTTTAATATATAAATTTGGGTTTTCTAAACAAGATAACCCAGTTAAAAATCATTTGCAATCCATAAAACGATTTATTTCGGATCAAGTATATATTTCTTTCGGCAGTTAGGACTAACCGCTAGTGACACAGACATATGTGTGTGTGTGGATCAGCATCATTGGTCTTGTGAACACAAACAATTCTGTGCGATTTTGATATTTCGAAAAGCGACAAGATTCCGTTATTTATATTATTAATTTATTTATTTAATTGTTTATTCCTTGGAAAAAATTTAGAACATGTTCTCAAATCATTAGTTCTAGAACTGTTGTAATCAGGACCACTACAGATTCTTTAATAACATCCTCAGAACTAGTGACACCAATTCTGACACCAATTCTGTATGAGTTCTATATCACTTCTCAGAATAAATTAATGGTTTTCGAATGACTTCATAGAACTGTTTAACAAGAACTTGTATACAAAATTTCACAAATTTTATTAAAATAAACAATTAAAAAACTTGTTCTGAACTAGTTCTAGAACCGTTCCACAGAATGGGTACTTCCAAAGAACTAGTTTTGGAGGTGACAATTTCAAGCAAAAATCATTGGTCGTAACGCAAAAGTAGAACAAGTACATGCTGTTTTCATTGGTTCTGGAACTAGTTGTAGAATTAATACAATTTTTCTTGGTTTATTTATTTATTTATTTATCGTTTTATTTATTTATTGGCCACAATTGATTATATTATTCCTTTGTATCTAGAAAATTACTCGTTTAAAGAAGGTTTTGAAAATAATATTGTTGGTGGTTAAAAAATGTTGGTGGGAATATAATATTTTAACACCCAATATTACTAAGTATTCTTGGAAGGATATTACAGTCTATTCGGAAATAAACAAAATATTGATATGCACAAATTAATATTATTTTCTCCGAAAAAGCATTTTCAAACATTAGAACTTTTTAAAAATATTTGATCATTATAGTTCTGGTAATAACTACATAATGTAGCTATATAAATTTGTACACTTATACTCATACCTCAAGTGGTATTATAATTCCCTAAAAAAGTACCAAAAAAAGTGGTACTTAACAAAACAACTACTGCAAGTAGATATAGAGTACTACGTCAAGTAAATATCAACACATACAAGTGTACACTCACTTGTAAGTCAAAAAAAAAATATTAACGCGAAATACTGCATAAAAATGAATTAATAAATTGTGTGCAAACTGTTTTGCACATGGTTACATTAATTCAAAAAAAGGGTAAAATAAAAATTACCAAAAAAAGTAAGAAAAAAAAACCCAAAATAAATGAATAAACCAAAATACAATTTTATTTTTTTTTTTGGAGAAGAGGTGGAAAACACAGTAACAAAGTGTTTACTGATGTATGATATCTGTGCATGTTGTATATACATATATGGATGTATGTAATATACATCATTCATCCATATATCACATAAATACATTTAAAAATATGTATGAATGTATGCATTATTTACAATGTATAGTTAGTATATGTATGTATGTACTTATATTTGTTCATGAATATGAGGGTATTTTATTTTATTTTGTTTTTTATATATTATTTTGCTCTTCTTCTTATTTTTCTCGTTGTATCAAAATTAGGTCAACAAGCATATGCATTTTGTAGGGGAATGTTGTACAAAAAAACAAGAAACGAAAAAAAAAAACGTAATACGAGGAAAACAAAACCTGAATCAGAACCAACAACGAAAAAAATAATATAAAATCCGTTATAATACATAGTACCTATAGTTTTTCATACCTTTCATCCCTTCCACCCACCAAAAAAATAAAAATTGAAAAGAAAAAAATATATACATGTATATATATAACTATATTGTATATTATTTATACATCTATCCATCCATCTAACCATCTTCCATCCATCCATTCATTCATCTTCCATCTCTTATATGCACTTAAATACACGTGCAATTAGTGTTTCCTCTTGCGAATTGTATTATAAACTCAACCAAACTACACAAATATTATCGTATAGAAAAAAAAAATACGTTAAAAATAAATATAAAAAAATAAAGTAAACCTTAACAGTTTTTTTATTTTTTATTTTTTGCCGTTGCTGTTATTTTTATCAAACAATTGCAAATCGGTAAATAAAAAAATGTTGTATATTTATATATGAATATTTATATAGATCTACCTCTATACAAATACATTTTATTATGAACAAAAAATAGCCATTAAGGGTATTCATAGTATTATTGAATTTAACATGATACTTATTACAATTCAATATTTTATATAGCAATAAAATATATCAGAATTCAAATATTAATGGAAGACAAATTAGCAACGAAAAAATTTCCTCAAAATTTTTCAAAGGCCTTTTATAATTAATGTTTTTTAAGATTAATTATGAACAATTACAAATTATTTATTTATTTACTGCATTATATATAAATTTTTCTTAATGCCCTAAATTATCTTTTTAAAATAATACTACAACTGTGAATACCCCTACACTTTTAACACATACACTGGCAAATTCTTGTTATATATAGACATATAGAAACAAATCAATTTGTGAAATTAGTAAGAAACAATAAAAACAATCAATATTGAGATTAAATAAAATAATCAAACAATTTAATCCTAAAATTTGATATTTTTCCCTCATTATTTATATTGTCCATAGAATTTTGATCACTTCCTTTTATTTTGGTTATATACAAAACTCATATTTAAATTCTAAATAAATATAAATTTATATAAAATATTTTTTTTATATAAAAATTATTTTTTTATTTAAACAACAAATTATATATGTTGCTTAATGAAATTTTATTTATGACTTTTTATTTAACAATAGACATCATTGTTGTAGGTTTTTTTATTTATTTTTTATTCTATATAATTTATATTAATGAAACCTTAATTGTAATTCAAATAATATTCAAACACAATTAATTCAATATTTGTTACAAATACATATCAAATACTTATTTGGCATTTTAGTTATAATTTCTTATCTTATCTTTTAACCTTTGAAAGCCATAAAATATGATATGAAAGAAAATGCTGCTAATCAAAATGCAAAAAAAAAACAAATTATATATGTATAATAATTTATATAAGCTGTTATATAAAAAAATATTGAAATATTTATTATAATTAATATTGAGGTTGTTGAAAGGTAGCACTAATAGTATTATATTAATTAGAAAAAATAAGTCTCTAATTTATGCAGCTTCTGAAAAAAATTATATAATACTTTTTAGAATTATTATTAACTTGATGGTTGCAACAATTGTTGTCAAAAAAAAAATCGACTACATTAGTGTTCAAAATGACACCATGTTGTATCGTATAAATTCTGTAAGTGTTTGTGCAATGTGTGCTGAAATCATTAACAAGAAATTAATACCAAATTGGTGTTATATTGACTGCATAGATAGATTAAAATTTTTAAGCTAATCAATGTGTTCACAAGTTGTAAATGTAAATTATCATGTCAGTTAGATCACAACTGTCACGGTTTTCATTGAAATCTTGGCCTCACTTATGTTTTTGTTGTTGCCATAGAAAAATTGGTTTGTTACAATAAAAATAAAAATATTTTTTAAAGAATTTTAAACCAGAAACTATTATTCCTTTTAATTTTGAAACATTTTTGATCTTCAGGTATTTAATAGGATATTTTTTATTTTTTTTTTTTTTCAAATATTACAAATTAAGTTTAAGATATAATTGCCCAATTCACAACCATCCTTATTACGCTGAATCGTAATTATTTTTCAAACTAAATTTAAAAGAAATAATAAATAAATAAATAAATAAATAAATAAATAAATAAATAAATAAATAAATAAATAAATAAATTAAGTAATAAATAAATAAATAAGTAAATAATTAAAGTAATAAATAAATAATAAGGTTTGTGAATTGGCTAATTGTTATTTCATGCATATTTTTCCAAATTTATTAAATTTCCACTTTTATATTTTTTACTTTCTTTACAGATATGAATTTAAAGAAAACAATTTGCCGCAAAAAATTCAAAATTTAAATGGAAAAATAAATTAAACAAATTTTGTAAAACAACAAATTAAAAAAAAAGAAAAGCAAATTTTAACTAAACCAAACAAATTTTATGAAAATTTACAAAATTTTCTCTTTATAAATAATAAAAATAAATACGTATACATTATAAAATAATTAAATAACCTAAAATTTATTAAATAAGTCAAACATTGTTAATTAAGATTTAAACAAATAAAAAAAATATTAATAAGCAAAACAAACAAACCCAAGGAAGACATAAAATTAAATAATTAAATTTTAAAATAAATAAGCAATAAATTAAAATTAATTAAAAAAATATATAAAATAAAACAAGAAAACGCCACAAATTTAAGAAAAGTTTTAAAGATAAAAAAAGAATAATTAAAAAAAAAACAAGAACCTACAAATTTACACCCCAACAAAATAATTAATAAATATTAAACAAAAACATCCAAATCAATGTTTTTTTCTAAATATTATATTAATATAAATATATTTTTATAAATAAATAAAAAAAAACAAAATAATTACTAAACAAAAGTACAAAATACAATTTTAACAAAATTTATTAGCAACGCAATAGTATAAAAAACCAACAACAAAAACAACAAATTTTTAATAAAAAGCAAAAACAAAAATAATATAAAATAATCTTTAAAACAAGTCTGATAAATTATTAATATTAAAAATAAATAAATTACCATACAAATTTTTTGGAAAAAATAAAAAAACAACAACAACACAAATTTCAAACCAAAACATACAAATTTTTAAAAAAATTACAAAAATTTTTTTTGCAAAAACTATTCAAGTTTAATAAATTTAAAAATATAATTAAAACAAAATTACTTATAACAGTTAAAGTACAAAAACAACAAAATTTTTTTATTCAAAATTACAATTGTTAGTAAAAAAAAAAATATAATATAATAATAAATAAAATATATAAACAAAATATAGTCTGCACAATTACAAATTTTTCAAATATTAAATCTATATAATCAATAAAAACTAAAAAATAAAAAACAAAAACAAATGAATAAAAAAAAATACCAACAAATTTACTCCATATTCAATACAAATTTTTTGCTAAATAATAAAATACACAAAAAGTTATAACGAAATACGTACGTACAACTTATTACAATTAAAAAAATATATATATATAAAAATATTACAAATTTCATAATAAAAAAAACTACAAATATTTAAATAGTGTTGTAGTAAGTTTCTTAAGAAAAACCTAAAAATATTCCCAGTGATTTTATGAAAAGCTTAAAAAATAAACATAAAACAAAAACAAAATATGCATAAATAAAACCCTTTAATTATTTTGAAAAACTACCTCAAAAGTGTTAAACAACAACAAGTGTACAAATATTTAAAACAACAACAACAAAAACTATTTTATCCAATAATAAAACAAAAACAAATTACAAAGAAAAAAAAAACTAAAGCACAAAAGTTAAGGTACAAATTTCATACAGCCACACAAATCAAAAAAAAAAAATTAAGTTCAGTTTTTGTTTAATTTTTTTTTATTTGGAAAACAAAAGTTTAACGAAGGATACACACATTTACGAAAACCCCCCACACATATACACATACATACACAGACAACTTACTACAAGTTGTAAGTGTAAATAATAGAATTTCTGACTGACACCCCCCTGTTAAGAGAGCTTACAAAAACGGCCATGCAACAGGGTAAATTTAAATGGCGTCTTCAATAGTGGCACAATCTAGCGGCGGTACACAAGAAACGTCTGCAAACACTCTACTGCAACATCATCATCAACAGCAGCAACAGGCCCAACAACAACATCAGCAACAGCAACAACATTTGAATCAACAACATCACATAACATCAGCATCTGCTGTTACATCGAGTAATTTGCACAATACGCACTTGCAACATTTGAGCAGTTTAAGTCATCATTATACACACGCTTATCAAGCTCCCACAGCAGCGGGTACATTTCAAACGCATCATCCTCATCAGCAACAGTATCAACAGCATCACGTTGCCTATCCGGGATTACAGCAGCATAGTCAACAACATACTCAACAGCAGTTATATCAACAACATCAATTACAACAGCAACAACATTGGGATTATTATGCGAGGCAACCACCGCCTCAACAGCAGCAGCAACACCAACAGCCCCAACAGTCTCAGCAAACTCAACAGCCATTACAATCGTCAACACCCACTAGTACCAGTAATAACTCAACATCTACTACCAGTAATAATAACAGCAATAATAACAATGCCCCGGCGGCGGCTACAAATGGTTCAAGTTCCACAGTTGCCACAGTTGAAAATCAAAATGGTTCCAACCCGGGAAATAATAATAATACAAACACTAACAGCAGCAGTAACAACAACAACAATAATGCCAGTTCGACCAGCAATAGTAATACCAATGATTCTGTAAGTTCTCAAACTAACGGTTCCAATAATAATTACACACGCCCTTGGGAAATGGAGTCCAAAGATACAAATAGTAATTCCAGTTCCAATCCAACGCAACCAAAGAGTGGCTTTGAGCCATTTTCAAAACTGCCCTCCTTTTCGAGTCAATTTCATGGCTTCGATCAATTGATGGCCGATGGTACACCCATACCGCCTACGGCCTCTTCCACCACCAGTACGGCGGGCATAAATCCATCTTTGAATTCTTTGCAAACCGTAGCCATGTCACCAGCCAGTATATCCGTCAGTTCACCCGGTATGGTGAGTGTGGGTTCACCTCTAACCCAGCTAACTAGTTTGCAAACTAGCATAACACCGCCTTCAACGGGTTTTGCACCATTGGGGGCACCACCTCCACCAGTGCCGCCCAATGCTTTTCATCCTCATCATCGGCCCGCCTATCCATTAGTGCCAGCCGCCTTGCCAGGTCGTGATATAGCACCAACATTATCTAGTTCTGTATCGAGTGGTTATACATCCGATCCGTTACTATATCAACCTCTAACACCTTCATATGCTCCCCCCACGCCCAGTTCACTAGTACCGCCCTCAATACAATCTACCACATCGTCACTATCCCTGTCGTCGTTGTCTTCGCTTAGCAAAAAGGATAATTCTATGTCAGCATTTGATCTCAATACAAATTCAAATGGTTCACACATGAGTGCTACTACATCGAATACACCAAATACAATAGCCACGCCTATGGGCATGCATACGCCTACACCTTCCTACGATGGTGCCAGCAGTTCGTCAATGATGGATATTTCCAATAGTGGCGTGGGTGCTAGTAATGCTGGTTATCATACACCCCATTCGACCCACACTAGTACGGGATCTCATACACCACACACTACCCAGCCACACACGCCCACTCCCTCGACCACTACGCCTCTGAAAGCAGATAAAGTTTTAAACTCGCCGGTGGCCAGAGTGGATGCCCGAAAGAAAGAACGACGGAAAAATCGGGCCCATTCGCTGGAGTCCAGTGCCGAATCTGAGGCTAGTGCCATGGATGTGGACCCCAGCAATCCCGGCCAAGTAGATGCTGTCTCAAGTACTGCTAATTTTAAGAGTCCCATAAGTAGTTTGGGCATAGGAGACAGTAATGATGGTACCGGGGAAAAACAGGTAAGTTATCTTATTGAATATGTATTAGGAAAACAAAGGAATGGATGTAAAATGGGATACAATTTCCCAAAGAACTCATAGATATATTTGTCACGAATGAAATTTATTGAAAAAAAATATTAAAAAATATAAATTTATAAATTTTAAAATAAACACAATCTCAATAAGAAATCATGTTTCACATTCAATTATCCTCTATTCCTTTTGTGATCCTCGTAAATTATTCATTTGCAAAAACAAAAACCAATTGTGATCAAATTCTTATAGATGCCTTCTAACATTTTCCAGTCAAAAAAGAAACGTAAACGTTGTGGCGAATGTATCGGTTGTCAACGGAAAGATAACTGTGGTGATTGTGCTCCCTGTCGCAACGATAAAAGTCATCAAATCTGCAAGCAACGTAGATGTGAAAAACTGACCGAGAAAAAGGTAAGAAAGAATACAATTCGAATAAATAAAAAAAAAAACAAAATATAAAATTCATTCATGAATTTTTAACAGTCATTGTTGCTTGAATGCAATTGGCCAAAAAGGCCAAGGAACCGGACAAGTAAACAGGTTTCATTATGTTCGATTCTTAACGTAAATTGCGATTCAGTGTCTGAGTGTAAATATAAGATTTGTAGATTTTACGATTTATGTCAATTGAGGCAAAATATAAACGCGTTTTTCAAGTAAAAAAAAAACAAACTTAAAGAAAAAAATCGTGGACCTACAAAACACCAGATGTTTTTCTTTTTCAAAATGTTTTGTTGTATGTTCGTACAATGCTGCTGCAGCATCTTTGTTTAAGGATTTTGTTGCCATTGATTGTTTCTCATTGTGCTGTTGTTGCTCATTTTTTTTCGTTTTTGTTTTTTGTTTTCACTAGTTTAATTGATGTGTCTGTCCGTCTGTCTGCCTCTCTGTTGTCTTTCTCAGATTCTTCGTTTTCATCTGCATTGCAGAAGAACATGTGTTTCATGTTTGGCATACACATGCTTTTTAGCGTTTAAACACGTTTTTAGCCCGTTGAATAACCTAAATAGTGTATGTGTAAATTACAATAGCCACAACAAAAACAACAATAAAAGTACAGCTGATAATATATAATTAGTAGTTGAAAACAAACGTAAGCAGTCACAGGCATCCTTTTTTTTTAAATCTTGATAAAACCAAATGAAAAAATGAAAAAAAGAATTCAACAACAAAATTCTCAATGAAAAATTGCAAAGGAAAAAAATGAATAAAATAAGTGTTATAACTGAAGATCATTTAAAGTTCTTTTTATTTTTTTGTTTTTGGTTTTTGTGCAATATTTGTTTTTGTTACTCATGAAGCTGAAGCTGTTACGACCGTATTTCCGTTTGTAATTTGTTCAAGCAAGTGACATTAATTATAATTGTCAGCATCAATTCGGACAGAAACTTGTATACAACAAAAACGTAAAGAAAGACATTTAAAATACGAAAAACAAAAAAAAAAAAAAAATGATACAAAAGATCATTTTACAAAATTGTTGACGAGATCTTTAAACTAGTTTTTGTTTCCTTTAACAGGAAGATCTTGTCCATATAATTTTACTTTTCATATAAATACTAACACAGATATACATATGTATGTATATATATACGAGTTTATAAGTACAAGTACATACATGTTTAGTTAAAATAGGTACTTAAAACATTTAAGTGTTTACAACATGCAATTAAGATTTATCATTTAAATATCTCTCAAGATTCCAAAAGATTCATTGAGAGTTTTTTTTAAGCTCAACAGTTGAGTTTTTATTTTGTTAATTTTAATATATATATATATATATAT
>MINK01172499.1:0-20356 GCA_001735545.1 Phormia regina
AAAAAGTTATTTATTTAATTGTTTGTGTATGTATTTATTTTGAATCAGACATCACATCAACGACAAGTTTCAATAATTGTTGTCATTGCAATACACGCAAAATAAACGATCAGCTGTTTCCTTCGAGGGAGGAAGCGTCACATCCCAACAAAATATATTGGAAGTTGTTCAAAATTCACAACACTTTTATTGAATACCAAGTAGATAATGTTCTGAATTAAATATTCCAATCAGTTCTTTTAAAAAATTTATAATCGTATTAAATAAAAATAACTATGTATTTGTAATATATATAATGTGATTGTCACAAGATTTTAAAAAACAGATTTTTGTAATTTTTTTTAATGAACATCTTAACAAAATCTCTTGATCATCACTCAGAAGTGTTAAGCTAAGTAGTTTCACTAATGAAAAGCTAACACATCAAAAAGTCATTATTTCATAGCATTTGGATCACTTTCCTCTTATGTTAAATTCATTAATGTTTCACTAAAATTGGAACTAGTTCAGGTTCATAAGCATTTATGGATTTACTAATGAATAGTATGCTCTTTTTGTTGCTGGGATTTAACATAAGATTTTTTATTTATATAATTAAACCATGTAAAAAGTACCAACAACAAAAGCACTCGATCTTTGACAAATTTGTATCTTGATAAATTTTTAACATCTACCTAGAAGACATTCAATTATTAAGTTATCAGAGCTCGATCGGTAATATTTTTGCCGAATTATATAATTTTTTATCAAGCCAAAATTATATCAGGTTAAAAATTATTCCATTATAGTGTAAATTTATTATTATTATTATTACTACTATTTTTGTAGCGTCAAGATAAACTTGTTAAATGTTTAAACACTGATATTTTTTACAAGTAATAATAAGCCTCCTATATATAAAAAATGTTAAATTGAAACAATTTATATAAAAAACAAAAATTGCAAAATAATTCTAAATTTTGTTAGAATTTCTCTAAAAAAAATGGCTAAACATTTTTAAGATCTTAATCACAGACTATAAATTTTAATATTAAAAAAAAAAAAAACAGTTTTTTATAAACAGCTATTGAAAATATAAATACTAAAGTCGTTAATAAGTGTATGATTACTTTAAATGTAATTTCAACATCAGTGGTTCATATCTTCGGCTGTCCTTATATTTTTATAATAATTAAATATTAAGATTATACCTCCTTATAATCAAGAAAATCTTTTAAAACATTACAACAATTCCCCCTATAAATCGTAAAAGTTTCAAAACTCAACATGATTCATCATCATCGCATTGTTCTTTAACATAATCACCATCGCTATCAGAGAAAACCTGATCAAGACGATTAACTAAATTTATAGCACCTATTGGGGAAGAGGAGGGAGATGAAAAAGGTTGTGATGAATTATCGTTTGGAGCAGAAATAGTACTAGTGGTGGTAGTAATAGTATTAGAAATTTGTGTGTTACGATTAAGTTCTAAGTGTACGTTATGAGGTGGTGATATTTTAGGATAGTGTTTATTATGTAGGTGTTTGCGATCATCTTCTTTCTCCATTTGTAAGGTGGAATATGATGATGATGAAGAGGATGATGGTTGTGGTTGAGGTGGTGTAGAGGATGTAGTGTTATTATCATAGTCTGGTTGATATTGATGAAGAATAGTTTTTTTAATTGAATAATTAGAAAATTCAAGCTTACCATCATCTGCATTACGATTTCCTACAATGGGATTAGAGTTCGTTGTTAGAACATTAGAGGAAGTAGAAGATGATGATGTTGCCAAATTGTTATTATTGTTCGTGTTTGAGTTACGATTACTTAGATGTTGTGGAGCATGCTGATGATGATGATGACTGTTGTGATTATTGGAGGAGTGTTGCTGATGATGATGTTGCTGTTGTTGTTGTTGCTGCTGCTGCTGCGTTTGGTGGTGATGATGGTGGTGGTGATAATTGTTATAATGACCATGTTGTTGATGATGACTGTTGTTATTATTGTGTATGGACTGTCTATTATTGTTAGCAGAGTTATGCTGTTGCTGTTGCATTGATCTTGTATCATCACCTCCCATTATGGAATTTATTTCTGGACTCATAAGTAAAGGTTCCAAGCTTAATTTATTACCACGTCTATTCGCTGAGCCCGCATTCGCATGGGAAGAGGACGAAGTTGGTGAATGTGCGGGTATATTAGTACTATGATGACCATGATGATGATGATGCTGACCTCCACCATTTGTATTGGCATAAGAGTTTAAAGGTGGCTCATTTGAGAAGTGTGGCACTTTTGCTCCTCTGGGATGTGCATTTGTCATTGGCGATGTACGTTTTACACCAACTGCAAGTTAAAAGAAAAAATATTTTATTTAGAACTTTTTTTCTCTCGTTTTTATTAAAATTTCTAGAACTTACGTTCCACCTTCATAGGAGAGCCATTATGATGATTACTGCTGTTGTGTTGCGTTGACGTTGCCTGTTGTTGTGAACCATATGAATTGTTATAATGTTCTGCATTATTATGTTGACGATTTTGTTGTTGCTGATGATGTCCGTGGTGTTCGTTATTATGATGACTCGATGTGTTGGTTGAAGCAGCAGCTGCTCTTTTTTGACGTTCCTCATGCTCCTCACGAAATTTACGTGAAGCCATTAATGAAGCAGCCAAACCTTAGAGGGATAAATAATTAAATTTATTTATTAAAGCATTCAAAATATTTATTTCAGTGTATATATGTAAATAGAGAAATAATTGCAACGGAATGCAATATACAGTCCAAATACCTACCTAAAAAAAGACCTACCTACCTACCTATACAAATACAATATGTATTCTATGGTAAAAATAAATATTAAAGAAAACCATTCTTGTCTTTAGTATAACATGATTGAACATTTTATTCTTTTGGAGAAAATTTATAAGATTTTCAAAACCGTAATTATCAGGACGCTTTTGGATTAACTTTTCATGTCGTCATTTAACTTATATTTTCACGGAGAGACACAAGGACACCTTTCTTCTGACTCTACTACCTATAAGTACCCAATAGATAATAAAACATATTTCCTGTCTGTACAAAATAAAGCATTAAACGAACCAACACGACAAAAATCGCCAAACGGAAAACACGTTCTAAAATCATTAGTTCTAGACCTGATGTAAGCAGAACCACTTCAGATTCTTTTAGTACAGAGAAATGCTTTGGCGATTTTGTATTTATTTATTTTAAATTCACCAAAGGATGAAAATCGTAATCAAAGTAAATTATGTGCATATGTATGCACATATGTATATGGAAATTATAGATAATTCATTGACACATATATCCGCTTAGATCCTGACAATTTGCTAAAAAATGTCATGTAAATTAAAACCCTGCCACCTTTTTGGCACTATCAATACCAATACTTACCTTCTAGAGGAGGATTTGTTCCATTTAAGCGATTATTACGTGATGAATGTCTATCTTTGTTCGATTTGTGGCCGCTATGGGACGAAGATAAATGTTGCTGTGGCAGCTGTGATGACTGATGATGATCTTGATCTTGAAAATAAGCCTCAATACAAGGTTTCATTTCGGCACGGGGCAAAGTCACCGGTTGATAATCTCGGTTGGTAACCGAAGTGGAGGACGTGGGTGCAGTATTATTAGCATTTTTAGCATGATATGGTAAATTATTTATATCTCTGTCACGTTGGCTATTACTGTTATTGTATTGACGTGATTGACTGGAAGCAGCCGTGGAGGAGGAGGAGGAGGCAGAGGACGTTGATGATGATGTTGGCTGATGATGATGATGGTTATTATTTGTGGCTGAATTTGCTGTTGGTGGTATGGTTTTGTGCTGATATGCAACATTTGCTAAAGTGGCTAAATTATGAGCATAAGGAGATTTACGTCCTGACTGTTGTTGTGATGTTTGTTGAGACGTTGTTCTGGGCGAAATATCTGTATAGCTACCAGCAGACGATAAGTGACTGTTGGTTACTTCATCTGTCACTTTTACATGTACTCTTTCGGGTCTTTGAGCATGATTGTTAATAATCAAACGTTCCCTTTCACGTTCTCTTTCCCTTTCACGTTCTCTCTCTTTTTCTCTTTCATTCGAACGATCTCGCTCTCGATCATAAAGGCTACGTTCCAAAAGATAGGGATTACGTTCGCCAGAAGCCGAACCTACGGTGGACATATTTACCGCTGCATTTATTATGGATTGATGGGTTATTTCCAAAGTTCTTTCTATTTCACCATTAACCAAATCTCCGATGGTTTTAGTAGAGGACATGGGTGGCAGGGAATTGCCTTGTGGCCCCGGTACCACTTGATTTAGTTTCTCTTGCGACAAATGACGTCTTAAGGCCATTTTTGCTGGTGAAACTTGGGTATAATCTGGTTGTGATGAATTTGAACTAGGTCGGCTGGGTGGTTGTTGTTGTTGTGGGTTTATAAGGTGACCTGCTGTATGGTGTTGTGAAATAGCCGATTCTCGACTGCTGCTGCGTTCCAAAGACATAAGACGATCTCGGGTAGGTGGATAATATTGTAAAGCCGAATCTGAATTAGCCGATGAAGAGCGCACAGGTGGTGGTTGTTCTTCCATTAACATTTCTCGACTACTGGAACGTTGTTGCTGTAGATGACTTTCCACATTGGGAGGAGGTTGTTTGAATTCCAATGATAGATTATGGGCATTATGTTGACTCAAATTCATCATATGATGTTGCTGCTGTTGTTGTTGCAGTTGATGTTCTCTTTCTCTTTCCCTTTCCCGTTGTTGATTGGCCATATATTGTTCATAATTTGCAGCCGATACCGAACTGCGGCGCCGATGCAAATTGTGTTCGGCTGCATTGTAAATATTATTTAAATGCGCAGAGTGAGGATTATTGGGATTTGCATTAAGAGCGCCATGATATTTCGAGGATTTTGTTGAGGAAGAATTGACAGCCCCTGAGGAAGACGTCGAAGAGGAGTTGTGTTGTTGAGACTGCAACAACATTGCTTTGCTAGAAGCATATTTATTACCAGCAGCAGATGCATTAATGGCATGTGTTGGTGGTGGTTGTTGCGGCGGTGGCAGCACCGGCGTTATGGGTGATATAGTAGTGGTGGCATTGAGATGTGTCATGCCATGCGTTGCCACATTTATAATACTGCTTAATGAATTGTGAGTATTGGACGATCCTCCTCCTACTCCGCTAATATGTGAATGTTTACTACGTTTTGGTAGCGGAGACTGTTGTGGCGATGCTGACACTTCCACTTGCACTTGATTCACTACCTGTTGAGCCTTACGTTGCTCTTGATCCTCATTGAGGGCAGAGGTTATGATACTCTTAAGTCTATCTTCGAAATTGGCAACTTTGGGAGACTCTTGTATACTAACCACGGGTACATTCGAGTTATTGTTGGATTTTCGTATGCCAGGCAACTCACATTTGGGTAAAATACTACTCGAGTTGTTAAGGGGTCTTATGGATGATGACGATGCATTAGAGCCAATTAACATATTGTTATCCCTTTGCTTGGGCGCAGGCATTAAAGTACTTGCATCTTGTGGCGGCTGGTAGGAGCCTAAAGAAGATAAATGTTCACTACTATTTGAACGCTGATGTTGATTGTGCTGCTGCTGCTGTTGTTGTATATGATGTTTACTTCTGTAGGGCTTATCTTCTGGATGATGTTGTGGAGGATGCTGATTTTGTGGTATATGATGGTGAAGATTTTGGTTTATTACATGATGTTGAGGGGGCATTTGTTGCTGTTGCTGCATTTGATGATGCTGATGTTGTTGTTGTTGATGTGCATGTTGATGATTGTTAGCCATGTTTTGGTGGGCAACATGTTTGTTGGAGTTTAAGCTGGAGTTAGAAGTCAATTTGCCTGCTTCAATTTTACGTCCCGTTTCTAAAATCTTTTGGGCCAATACCTCCGGATTGCTTTCTTCTATTTTACCTACATCTGGTACATCTGGCCATTCCTGCGAACGTGTTCTGTGATCCCTACCACGTCTAGCGGATTTACTAGACGTTTTCGTTACCGTTATAGACGGTTGTGTAGCACTATTACAATTATTTGGCACTAAAGAGGTAGTAGTAGAGACATTATTTACTGGATTCAAGCTTAAAGAACAGGAGGAAGTAGAGGATGTTGAAGATGTGGCCTGATTTGGATTAACAGAGTTCATATGGTTATGATTATGGGTGGTGAGTTGTAAGGGTTGGTTGTTAGTTGAAGATGTTTGCGAGGAATTTGCTGCTAAGATGATATTAGTACCTTGAGCCATTAGGCTGGCGGCTGTTCTTCTTTCTTCGACAGCCTTTTCCAAACTATTAGCCTCTTTTTCTATGCTTGAGACCTGAGCCACAAGTTTTTTGCGTTGAGCCAAAGTATTGGCTATTTCCTTCAGCACCAATTCATGAGCCGAAGCCTCGGATAATTCAGACCCAGATAAATCGTTTAATTTGGTTTTGCCATTCACTCCATATAAACGCTGGTATTCGGGTAAGTGTTGTAAATGTTTCTTAAGCAAACGTTTTTGTTCTATTTCGCAAGCGGTCACCTGGGATTGTATCTTCTTGGCAATACCCTGTAATTCTTTGTGACGTCCCACAATTTCCTTGGCTTTGGCTATGAGATCATTGGGCGATGAAACGTTAATACCCAGCTCATTCATGCGCACTTTCAACAAGGCTACACTATCATCGATGAGCACTTTAATTTGTTTATCTAATTGGGAAGCTCGATTTTTAATACGCTGCTTGCGTTCCTGTTCCAATTGGATTTGTCTTTTGATATTGGGTATAAAGGCCTTCGATTTCATTTGCTCTATCATGGCCATATACTGAGAACGAAAGACATCCAAAAGAATTTGCAAAGCATAAGGAGTGTCTTGCGGTGAAGCAGGTATTTCCAATTCGGTATGATCCATATTTTCCGTTAACAGCGAGGTTAATTGTTGATCTATGGTTCCCGGTGCTGGGGGTAACTTTTTACTCATGGCTTCTAAAGAAGTGGAGAGTAAAGTTTCCTGATGCAACACATCCAAACCAGCAATTTTGATATTTTTTCTGCCACGAGCACCCTTTTTTAAACGACCTTTACGTCCTTTAGGACCAGTCGATAAATTGCCACCAAAATCTTCTTTAGAAGAATTGTCTTTAGAGGCCTGGGCAGCTTCAGCTCTTTCTTTGGCCGCTTGTTCTCTTTGAGCTGCAGCTGCTGCACTTTTACTTGCTATAGCCGCTTTGCGGGTAAGTTTTTTGCGTTTTTTCTGGGTAGTTGTGCGTGCTGATCTTGAACTGGTAGTGTTGGTTATAAAATTATTATTTTCCTCCTCGTCAGATTGAGAACTTTTGCCCCCCTTTGAACTGGCCCAATCAGACCAAACTTTATTGCGGGTTACTGCAGGGCCACCACTACAATTGCTATTACCATTAGTGGTATTAGCATCACCATCACTTTCTGTGGAAGTATCAACTTCCATATTACGTTGTTGTTGCTGCTGCTGTTGTTGTTGTTGCTGCTGCTGTTGTCTAGTTTTAGTAGTCGTTGTATTGTTAACATGAGCAGCTGGGGAATTTGTACGTGTGGTATTCGAGTTGGAGTTGGAATTGGAATTTTGTGAATTTGTCAGAGCCTGATTGTTAGCTTCACGTTTGGCACGATCTCGTGTAGTGCGTGTGTTGCCACCTAAGAAAAATAATAAAATTTACAATAAATTTTGGGAAATTTGCAAAGTTAAAAAAAAATAAAGAAAATAGTTTTGAAACAAATTATCATAAAAAAAATTTTAAATATAAACAAAATTTTTTAAATTATTTGAAAGAAAACATAATTAAATTTGTTAAAATTAAAAAAAGGAAAACAATGAAAAATGAGCATGTTAGTGATGAAGCAGAGAGCGTTTTCTTTTTTAATCAACTGCATTAATTAGAGAAGTCAGCTTTTTAGTTTTTATGTTTTTTAAATCCTTTATTTTATTTTAGCCAAAACTAAGCTTTCTTCCTTCAATATATATTCATTATATAGACGCTCTACAACCCATATTTATTAAATTGAAGTTGAGTGCAGTTATTAGTTTGTTTGTAGGTTTATATTTTTTGTATGCAGGTTTAACTTACCCGCATGATGATCGTTTTCAGCACCTTTTTGAGTTTTAAGACGTTGAAAATAACGTTCGAGTATTGTGCGATCGATGACATGCAGATAATACGAAACAGGCTTACAGGTCCACGAAACTGAACCTTTTAAGGGGGGAATTTCGCTGACATGCATAATCGTGCCAATATCACTTAAATTTCTGAAAAAAAAAAAAGAAATGAAATTGTTTTGCAATATAAAAAAATACAATTATTTTAAATAAATAATCTATAACTTACCTATCAGTTATTCTAAAATTTAAAGGACAAAACGATTTAGAGGATACCACTCTTGCTCCATCTCTCAAGTCGGCAAAACGCTCCTTTAATTGATGATCCACATTCGGACCGAAGGCAAAATTATTTACAAATACCAACGAAGAACTTGTTATTTTTTCACGATGTTCATCGACCAAAAAATCACCCTTTAATAATTTATATTCACAATAACGTTTACCAAACCACGCCATAAACTGACGAAAATACATATCCATACGTTCGGCATAGCGTGCAGGAGTATCAGCCTTTTCCACACCAATACACGATTTTAAGGGAAAAGAACCGGCCATTTGTAGGACTACTTGTCCTACACCCGAACCCAAATCTATAAAGGTATCATCGTTGGTTACATTAACATGTTTGATCATTTGTTGTACCAATTCATATGAGGTTTCACCATAAACCTCTGGCGAAAATGGTTCATAATTATTGAGTTTATCGGGATCGAGTACGGCAGCATTGTAAACTAATTGTAAAATATGTCTTAAAAGACTGGGATGAGCGAATTTATTTAGACGCTCTGCGGGCAGTGAGGTTCCTTTTTCCTGAAAAAAACGAAATATGAAAATTAATAAATATTAAAGCGGAAGAGAAAGTTATAAAATAATATAATTTAAAACGGATTTTAAAAAAAATCAAAATGATCAAGATAATTAAAATAATTAATGATTGAAAACATTCAATTGAAAATTTCCAAAACTTATTATTTAAGTATTCTGATGCCTTCTTTTTAGCTTCAATTATAAATTACTAATGAGAGTATAAAAAGTTGATATATCAGTATATTCGCATTGGAAAATATATCTTTTGACACGATAAAACATTAACAGTCAAAAAGTCTATTCTGGGATTATTCGAAAGTCAATTTGATGAACACATGCCACTAGCGTCCCATGATGCCAAACGAAACATTCGTGTCGGTAATTTACATTATTTTGTCATGCATGGGGGTCAAGTCTAAGAAATTGTGCTACTTCCACTGGGCAGACACGGTCTATGCGGGATGAGTAAGCATTAAGCCTGATGCTCCATCTCGATCCAATCGAGCCAGAACTGCACTTGTTTGGCGCGGAAGATTCTTCTCGTTTCTGCAATAGGCGGTGGAAGGCATCCTAAATGAATGACCCGAGATATCTCGGACTGGTAAAAAAATCATTACAAATTTTCTTTCCCTTATAAACGACGTTGCCGGTTAATCGAATCACGTATAATCGAGACCCTACAGTATTTATCTTTTTAATTAAATGTTTTTATGGTCATATCGTAGTTTTCTTTATATTTTTTCATTCAACACATTCCTCATTTGATCATTGATCAAACATAATATGTTTTGAATAAAGTTGATCCACATATTTACTAATTAAAGCAAAATACATTTTATTAATTAATTATTAAAAACAGTTGGAAATTCTCATTTAAATGTTAAAAAAAAATGAAAATAATAGTTTTATAATAAATAAAAAGATTTTCATTCATATACTTACCAATGCAACAATACTGTCCACGGCTTTATTGAAACGATCGACAAGATTTGTCATAGTCTTATAACAGGCAGTGTCTATATGATTAAGATTAATCTCTTCGAAGGCCGATGAGATGCTTGGCAGTTCATCACAAACAAATTTAATCGTATCGATAATATCGATGCCATTATCGTGTCTATCTTGGCCGCTGCCAACTTGTAGGGGCCACGAAAATGTTAAAACCTCTGATGAACCAGCTGGCGAACGCAACACCAAGTCTTTGACTTGAGGTGTTGCCATATTTTGTACAAGATACCACCTCCGATATTTCTGAAAGTGGGTTTCTTAACGAAATTTACTAACGAGTTTATTTTGATTTTTTTTCTTCTTCTTCTAAATCCTTGCGCGGCGCTCACACACTCTCAAGCGTAGTCCAGCCTAGCCAACTAGTAGTTAGCATGAAAAGATGAACTAGGCTGGAACTAAATTAAAAATCAAAATGTATGAATAGAAGATTTTTAGACAAGGTGTTAAAAGTTGCGACTTACGAGTTGGTGGTGGTAGGTTTTGACAAAGATTACGATGATTTTAAATTGTTGTTTTTATTTACTTTGCTTGTCTTTTAATACTCTCTCCCTCTTTCTCTCTCTCTCTCTCTTACAATCACTTAATTTTCCTTTTATTATTATGTTGTTGTTATTAATATTATCCTTTGGTGACGTGAAGTTAACAATGGTGGTAGTGGTAGTTTGAAGTTTCTTTTAAGTTGTTATATTACTGTTAACAATGATGCCAGATTTATTCGGTGGGTGTTTTGTTGTAGAGTTATTTATTATTATTTTCTTTATATAATTTTTACGTTTTTCTTTTTAAATTTTTGGGTTGTAAAGGCAGTTGTTTTTGTTTATATATTTTTTATGATTTTTTTTATTTATGATTAATGTTTTAAATAAAAGTTAAATGGGGTAGCAAAAAATAACACAATAAAGTATTGTAGTATATAAATAAATAAAATAATTCAGTTTTAACGTAATGGCAGGAGAAGGATGTTTCTTTTTCGTTTTGTTCAATATTCCGTTATATTGTTAATCAAAAGATTTTAAAATTTTTTCTTTAAAAATATAGCTAAGTGTATGGGGGGTGTGTGTAAGTAGTAGTAAGTGTAGGAGAGAGTGTTTTTTTTTTTTAAGTTGAATATTTAACGTTATAATTTAATTAACGTTTTTGAATTAAAATATCGATAACAAAAACGTAATTGGTTCAAAAATGTTTCCGTTTTGTTTACGTTTAAAATTGTTTTCAAGACGACGTTAAACGTTTGATTTATTACTTTTATATTTACGTAAATAATTATAACAAAATATAACAATAACTGATGATAATTGCGCAATTTTGTTCTTTTTAATTGTATGTTAAGATAACGATACATTTTCGTAAAAATACAACATTTTCATAGTTTCATTAACAAGGCTCGATATTTTGTATTTTTCTTTTTTTTAGATCTTTAGCGTTTACGTTACGGATGAAATTACGTTACTTGAAACGTTTTTGATTTAAATTCTTCTTTTTCGTCGCTTGAAATGTGTATGAAATATTGTGTTAATTTCTTTAATTCTTTTTTTATTTATTTTTTAATCACGTAAGAGCACAAGTGTCTGTAAAAGAAATAGAATGGTATAAAGTTTAACAAAAATGAAATTAAATGTTAAATTCTTTAACAAAAAAATAAAGTGAGAACAAAAAATAATAAGTTGAAATAAGAAAAATAATAAAAATAATTAAAATTAATGACAAAAAGTTATTTTAAAAGTAGATAATATTGTTATTATAACCTAATTATTTAATTTTTAAATTTTATAAAAGATAGTATTAACTATAAATGAAGCTGTAGAAATAAATTAAGACTATTTTTATAAATTTGTACAAATATATTGAAATAATTATATCTACATTTTAAATATAAAATCCTATTCTATTTATCTTAAGAAGTAACAATAAACAAATTATTAAGGTAATGTATTAAATAATAATAATAATAATAATAATATAAAACGTTAAAACAGATTTTATATGTAGAATGTAAGATAAGTGAAGAAATTGGTTTTTCAAGTAAAGACTCGACATTAGATAGTGTATACACGAGAGATTTATCACATGTGGATGAAATTTGTTTATATTTATCCCTATTTCTTTCCCTAAATTTGCAAAAAAAAAAATCCCGTGAGAAAATCCCTCTTATCGTAAATGATTTTTTTCTCCGGATTTTTTTCACCTTTCCTTTTCATTTATTCACTTTATTTTTGCTGAAATATTTGCACTTTTCTAACTTTCTTTAAATATTATGTACATTTAAATTTTTAACCATTTCCTTTACTTTTATATTTTAAATTTCTTTCTTTTTTGCATTCACTGTGAACTGATAGCGGGACAAATTTTTGACAAGAGATTCATGATAGCATTTTTCCCTTCGAGAGGATAGCATTTTCCCTTCATGGAAACAAAAAGTCCATTTGTTATTCACGATAGGGATGATTATTGCAACAAATGTGCTTCTTCTTTTAAGAAGAAGCACATTTCTCCATAAAAATCTCAATTTAATAATTTTTATTTATATATTGAAATATATATCCATTAGATATTGACATTTCTCGACCAAAAACAAAAAGAAAAAATATTTATTATGATGTAAAAAAAATCAGTAGCAACGTTACTAGGTCGGGGTTCACACACAGCAATTTTTCTTGCCGCAATTCTGACTTTGTAGACGAGAGAGGTAAGAAATGTAAAAGTTTAGTATTCTCTTCTTCTCTCTCTCTCTCTCTCTTCTATAAACTCAGAATTGCTAGTTATGAAACAAAAATCTCTCATGTAAACCCTATGTTATGATCTTGTTGCCAGATTTAATAACTAAAATTATTAATTTGTATTTTGAGAAGTTTTAATATCGGAAATTTGTTTATTTTTTAGTTTTATTACTTAAAGAAATAAAATTTTTCTAATTATTAAAATACATAACGCTAGGTATATAGAGACTAGTCAAATATTTGATAAAAATGACGTAATCCAGTCGCCGATCCAGCATAGTCTGTGGAAAATTTAATAATAAATGAATATGCGCATTTATTATGAGGAGAAAAATTTTGGCGAACAATGATTTTTTATTATTATTATTATTTTTTTGAAAAAATAGAAGTCACGAAAATTTCTTCAAATATTTGACAAATTTTCTATAATCTACAAAAATTTAAAAATTATATACAAATGTTTTAGTTTATTATATGATATAATTCGAAAATGGTTTTATATTATAAAATTTTATTTAATTATTTAAAACTTAAAAATTAAAGTATAGATATTTACACTAAGTTCCCCTTTCGTCATATCTCAATGTTGCCATATTTTTTAGACAAAATCGAAAGAAAAAAACGCTATTAATTTTTTTCTTTATATATTGATTTATAATTTCTAACACTTTATAATTGACATTGAAATTATATTTATAAAAATCTTTAAGAATTAATTATTTATAACTTGTTTTTTTTTTTTTTAACAAATAATAAAAAATATATACAATATTACAAGTATTAAGCAATATATTCATGGTCACGCAAATTGTTATTACAACATTTATTTAAACAAAAGCAGCAATAGCAACAACAATAACATGAACTGTCTCTTTAAATATTATATTATTTAATAATAGAATATTTGCAAAAATAAAAAAAGTTTTTACATATAAACGAAAATATACATTATATAGAGAAAATAAAAATTAAGTAAACTATAGACAAGGTCAAGTACTAATATATTTCATTGATAGAAATAATTGCTATTTTATAAATATTTTACATTGTATTTATAAATATTTAAGGAAATAATTATAGATGAAAAAATGTTCATAAATTTCATTTAACACTATTTTAAATGGAGGACAAATATTTATAAAAATATTTAATAACATTAGATTTTTTGTTTGGGTTTATTAAATTTATTTAAAGTTCTTATTATTTTTAATTAGACTAAAATATAATTCCTATGTTTTTAAGGTTAAAAATTGGTAGCATTATTACAGAAAATCGGTTTTAAACATACATATCTCCGCCATTTATAAACCGATCTTACTAAATTTCCATAGCAAAATTCTTGAAAAGTTTTACGATCGTTTGATATATATACTATATATGTCAGTTATCGGGGGGCTTCATAAACACCATTTCAACCGACACTAATGCAGATGGATGTACATGTTTCTATCGCAAACATTTCTTACAAGGATTCAGAAAATATCAACACTTGTTCTCTCCGATGAAAATTGTGAAAATTACAAACGGAATGATATGAACTTATATATACCCCTTACACTTTTGGTTAAGAGTATAAAAATCAGGCACAACTAATTAGTCATCAAAGAAAACTTAAAAGAATAATTGAGTTTAGTATTTTTCTCTCGATTAAATTTAGTTGCTGATTTATTATAAATAAAACAAAATAAATATTATTTTCTTTTTATTATTTTATTGATTTATTGATAAAATTTTATGAAATGGAACTAATTAATATGTCAACAAAATGATTAAAAAAAACTGTATTAACAACAGTGATGCTAAATTGTGAAAAATTAAGGTGAAAGAAAAAAACAGTCATTTTAAGATGAGAAAAAATTGTCAGAAAATTAGGAAAAGAGATTTTTTACAAAACAGTATGATTTTTCAAAATGTTAGCTGGAATCACTAATTTTATTTTCTTTAATATTATTTATTTATTATTATTATTTTTATTTTTTTTATTTTTTTGTTTAATATGATTAAAAGTTATTGAAATTCCATTAAATTTTCACATTAAATTGCAAATATATGTATCTCTATATACTCTCATATAAACAAACAGACATTGAGATTTCTATTTACATTAAGTCACATTATGCATTTATTTATGTTAGTGCGGATGGATGTTGTCATTATGACAATCAGTTGAAAAACAAATAAAAAAAAAAGAAGAAGAAAAAAAGTCACAATGCATAAATCATTAGTTTGTACTGTATGTAGTATGTTTAGAGTGTATTAAAATATCAGTATTGTACTAATTTGTATTGTTGGCAATTGTAAATATGTCTGTATGAATATTAGTTAGTATTTTTATATGTATACAAATTTGTAATAAAAAATAATGTATTTAAGTATTATAGTTTGTGTGTATAATTTGTGCTAGTTTTATATTTCTACAATTTATGCTATTTATAGTATACATACTTTTATTTATTTATTTATTTATTTATTTATTATTGTATTGTTTATTTATTTTTTATAATTTCTTGTTTTGCTATTTTGTTTTTAAGTATTTATTTTAATATTCTTTTTTTTCATTTAGCTTAATTGACCTTGACATAAAAAAATGTATGAAAATTATTCTTTCAAATAGTAATAAATTAATAGTTAGAATTGTTAAAGCATTATAATTATTAGTAAAAGTAGTTACACTAAACTCATATATATATTATTAATTAATGATAAATAAATAAAAATACATTTAATTCACTATAGTTTGTTGAAATAAAGCAGAATTAATTAGAAATTCTTCATAAGTTTTGTCAAATTCAAGAGTTACAACAACTATAAGAGTGACATTGAAAAGTGTAAGAAAAAGAAGAAGAAAATTCGTTGGTATAATGTATGTGTGTAGGATTTGTTTATTATAAATCATATTTATAAAGAAGAAGAAAACAAAAAATGGTCAATTAAAATGAACATAAAGTGGAAAAAAATATGAAAGAAAAAACAATTGTCAAACAAAAGGTCAATGACACTTATGACAAGTCTGTATTATTATGCATATTTTTGTTGGTATTTCATTGGAGGAATTTTTTGGGGTAAATTTGGTAAGACAAAATCTAATTCAAAGAAATTAAATTTTAGGTAAATTAAATAAAATGATTAATCCATATACAAGAAATAACTTACAGGATTAATTTAAATCATTAAGAATTGTTTATATATTCAATACTACTACACAAAAATAATAATAATAATCATATATTTTTATAATTCATTATTTTGTAATTAATTGTAGAATTTATTATAATATTGTGTCACAAACAAATTAGCAATTATAGTGTTTAATTTGAATGAACTCAATTAAACTTTTTAAATCAATTAATTAATATTATAAATCAAAATATATATTAATAAAAATAACGTGTGTTCCTTTTTTATAAATAATATTTTAATGCAATTAGCTACAGCGATTTGCAATATATATTTTTAACAAATTGAGGTTTTTACTTTTTTAATAATTTTCCCACAATTAAATGTATTATTTTTGCCTTAAATAAAACGGTGAATAAGCAATATTATTTATTTCCACCTAATACGTTTATTAATTAAAAACTAATACATTTTTATCAAAAAACAATACAACAAAGATTTGTATTAAATTTTAAATAACTCTCCTTTATATGATAGAAATAAAAAAATAAATAATTCATTACATTTTACACAATTCCGTTTATTATTATTTCGCGTTTATATTAGAGAAATTTTTATTAAAAACAAACGTCAAAATTTTGTCTAAATTAATGTAGACTCGAAATTAAACAACCAATTGCTAATATGGTGTCTATATTAGACAAATTTTTATCAAGACAAATGACAAATTAGCGCGGCTTCAAAGATGCAAGCAAGAAAATTATATTTTTATCTTAGTCAAGAAATGAAAAAATGAAAAAATCATTTCTTCTATTCCAACTATTTAATTCTGCCAATTTAAAAGTGCTACACGGTTTGTTGCTCTGTTAAAAGGCTAATTATTATTTAAATTCGTCTTAGTAAAAATTATCTAATATAGACAATATGCTATAAAAACTTTTATTTTCATATCCCACTCTATAAGTTGTAAAATTTTTCCTCCAAACCATTGGCATTATTGTGCTTTTAATATTACAATATTACATAACATTGTTTATAAATTAAATCATATCTTAAAGTAAACAAGTACACAATATATAAACAAATATTATTAAAAAAAAAAAATAAAATTCCTTAATTTTCTTATTTTGCTTCATATGTTTGTTTACATTTAGATATTGTTTACATTTTTACTTTACACACACTGTTATTTCTATTCTTACAGTAGACAAGAGAGAAGTTTGTTTACATAGTTGCATAAAAAAGGTATTGGATATGTAAATGTATAATTTATAATATAATTTGTTGAGATTTATATTTTTAATTTCTTAATTTTTTTATTATTTGTTTTATTTTTTCGCTGATGTTGCATATTATTTATAATTTTTAGATTAAAAGATAAAAGATAAATTGATAAAATTAAACATTTGTAAAATTAAATTTTAACTATAACATTTCCATGAAGTTACCAGATGTTTTATTGTAGAAAAGAACAAATAAATGTTTGGTTACTTAATAAATTACAATTATTTATTAAATTTATAAAGTTAAACAAATAATTACTAAACTACTTTAATTTTGGGGAAATAAGAAATTAAAATAAGTTTTAAATTTTGTATTACACATATTTCTTAGTGTTTCCTATATAATATTTTCACTATAAACATTTTATTTTATGTTCTATTTTAAATGTTTTTGAATTTTTGTTATTACTATGATTTCATATTTATTTTTTGCATTTAATATTACGTGTGTGCTCTAAATTTTTTAATATCCCAGCAAAAACTTGGTAATGGCATGTAGCATGTAACAACTTACAGTCTGCATTACATGAAACTGGAAAAGTAACTACTTACATACTTACTTTGAACTTGATATGTAATCAATTAATTGATATTAGATTTTTGGAAATGTTGTAAATTATAACATTGCTTTATAAATAATTTTAAAAAATATATCAGCTGTTCTTTCAGAATACACTTTATTTTTTTGTACTTTATAATACATTACTGCCACAATTGTTTACCACATTATTTTGTTGCTCCCAAAATAATTTGATTTTCTAGGTAAAATAACAAGCCGACATATAAGCCGCCGGCGTCGGCAATTTCGCCTCGGCTTGGTTCTCTGTTCAGTATTTATTTGTAACCAATAATGTAACTAGTTACTATTCATTTGGCTAATAATGACTTCAGCAATACTTTGATTTGAATGAGTTATTAATTAACTTAAAATTAATTAGACATTTATGTAATGAATTTCTGAAATGCCTTTATAGTAATGACAACATAGTGATAAAATAATCACTTATTCATCTAATGTGTAAGTAAAGAAGAGCCTTTATATTATCTTCTTTTCTCATTACATGGCAAGGAAAGTTTTTGCTGGGTTATAGATAAATGTATTCATAAATACATATACTGAACATATATATAAAAAAATAAATAAATAATTGTAACAATAACATGCATACGCATTAAAAATATTTACTCAATATGAGGCAAAAAAATGCAAATTTTTTATATACAAAATGGGAAAAGTAATAGAAAAATAGTTTATTCAGTTTAAATTATTTAAAAAATCTATATAATTAATAGGCAAACACATTTTTCGTAATCCCTTTTAACTTCACACTAAACAACCGATTTCTTCATAGATGTGCAGAATATAGAATTTATTAAAATCCGTCAATTTATTTTACTATATATTACCACATGTATATACAACTCTCTCAATCAAAACATTGTCTCATTGTGATTATTTTGTATCAAAACAAACCGGACCAGTTGTAATGAAATAAATTTTATTATTACAAGTTGGAATTTTTTATTATTTTCATTCAAATTTATAAGGATAGCGAAGCTCCCCTGGTGTACTCTCGTATTAATTAATGATTTAAAATATTTACTACTTTACTCTCTTTACTAATATCATTTTAAAAATATTTGCTGTTATAATTATTTAAAAAAAAAAAAAAAAACAATTACTCCTCCCTTATCAACAAAAAATTCTTTTCTAAAAATATGTATTTATTCTATTCGAATAAAATCCAAAATAATTATTCGTACACAAAGCAAAAAAAAATGCTGATAATACAGGTGTTAATGGCCAAATGCGACCTAGTTTCATTATAATGATTACAATTTTTATTACTTTTTTTTTTTGTTCTGTCTTTATATTTCTAGCATGTATTGAATGAATATAAATAAAACGCTTATGGTGTTTAAGCTTTAAGATAATAAATTGTTTATTTTTTTGTCTTATCTCTTTAGGGGCGCGGCACAATTTATTTGATGTGCTGTATGAACAACTAGAAAGGTATTAAATTAAATAAATTCAATAAAAATACAAATTGATTTTGTCTATATTTCTTTAAAAAATAAAAATAAAGTAAATAAACAAAACAAATGAAATAGATGTGATTTACAATAGAAATTATAAACTGTTTTTGAAAGGATTATTTTATAACACCATATGGGTAAGGGTAACACTGTTATTGCATTAAAATCGGAGTTACCAGATTTTTTAAAGAGAACATATTAAACAAAACAAACTATACAATTACTTTAATTAATCTATTACACGTTTGTCTTGATAAAAATTTCTCTAATATAGAGTCAACGTTATTGTTTGCAGTAACGATTATGTAATTCATTATGTACATTTAACCACAATAGATCACTTTTGACATTTGTCTTTATAAAAATTTTTCTAATGTAGACTCTAAGTTAATTTTTCAAGCCTCGGCATGTATCGGCTCAGGGTTAGCCGCCAATATAATCGGCTAAAAACACTATTTTATATTTTATTTTCTGTATTTTTGGACTTCTGAGCCATTTTGAGCTAAATTTTATGCATTTTTATTTGTCAATAAATCGTTTGAAAATCAACTCTGAAAAGTGTGATGCAACTTTGGTCGTCTCTCTTTTTGTGTATTAGGATGTAAAACAGATCTACAATATTATTTTTAGCTTCTTATGTCAACAGACAAAACATAAAACAAACTTTGACAAGATTTCTCCAACACCAAAACAAAATCAACTGACCGACCCGATTATACCTGTACCCTGGTAACATTATGTATATAGAAAGTTAAAAGCGATTAAAAATCTATATTTTATACATCTATAAAGATGCTTTTCTAACGCCATATTTTTTATTTAAAATCGGCATATTTTGGTCTGAAGCGTAAAAAGAGATTTGACAGAAAATTGTGTTGGGCGCTATTAATTATCTGGTCCGTATCTATAACGAAAATTTAGCCACTGTGTGAATACATAACTACAAACGATCTGCCTAACTAGCAGAACCGAATTAAGCTTAGCCCGAGAGTTATCCAAGAAGTTTATTTATTAATGCAATTTTATTTGTCATAAATCGTTTGAAAATCAAACTCTGAAGAAGTGTGATGCATTTGCAACAAATTTACAAAAATCAACTCTGATGTATTTGTTGACATTTCTATTTAAGTTTTTTCCCTCAAATTGTAAAACGTTTCAAGTCTAATTGTTTAAGAGTTTGCATAATTTTTAAATAATTTATTTAATTTTTTGCCACAAAAAACTTTTATAATATGTTTCA